>ML353194.1:0-103375 GCA_005239505.1 Nicotiana paniculata
GGCAGAGTACATGGCAATTACGGAGGCTGTAAAGGAGGCAATTTGGCTTCAAGGGTTGCTTAGGGAGCTTGGTATTGGTCAAAAAAGCATCACACTATTTTGTGATAGTCAGAGTGCTATACAATTAGCAGAACCAAGTTTATCATGCAAGGACGAAGCACATTGATGTTCGATATCACTTTATACGAGATATTATAGAAGAAGGTGGAGTCATGATGCAGAAAATTCAGACTACAGACAACCCTGCCGATATGCTAACAAAAGTAGTGACTGCGATCAAGTTTCAACATTGTTTGAACTTGATCAACATGGTTGAACCTTGAAGATTGAATTTGAAGACACAATCAAAATTTATCAATGAGAGAAAATTGAAAAGGTGGAATCTTGCCAAGGTGGAGATTTGTTGAATTTGATGGCAAGATTAATTGAACTAGTGTGAACATTTGAAGCCTCCTTTTTGGAAGAAATTGATAAATACATTTTCATGCATTTACATTGCATGACCACACTTAATATGATGTCATGCATGACATTATTAAGGCAATTTCCCTTCTATAAATAGCAAGGTTTTGTTCATTTGAACATATCTCTCACTTGCCTTCTTATCTCCTAAAGGCATTTGAATCTTCTTTCCCTCTTGTAGTATTTCACTTGCATTTTTGGAGTAAAATAAAGTTTGAGTTGATTGTGTCCGAGAACTAGGCACAAATCAATTTTTGCTGAACCTCGTTAATTTCTGGTGTTCCTTTTATTATTGTCTCATTTACTATTTATTAGCTACCTTTAGATATAGTAGTTGTGATTTAATCACTCTCTATATATTCGACTTCCGCAACATTTTTTAGCCACATTTGTAATCCCGCGATTTCGATCACCCTTTTGTACCTTATCGACTGGAAGTCTTCTTCATTGGTAAAGTCTATGAAAACGTTGTAGTTATCATAGACACCGATCTTAGCAGAACCCTTGATCGAAAAAAGTTCCCTGACGGTAGACATTATTCTTTCTATTTGTGGACGGGGTTTCAAGAATCTCCCCACAATTGTTAATTTGCATTCTTCAGCATGATTCCATAATAGTCTTTAGGTTTAAATATCACCGCCGACATCCGTTGTGGGTGACTGTTGTGCTAGTTACTGAAGTAGCATATGTTTAATTTCCTACAATTCCTTCAGTAGGTGGAATGTTGTTTTGGTTGTCAATACGTTGCCGTCCGATGGCGCCGTGGGGTGGTGCGTATCTGGGACGCTCTAGAGGGTTACCGTTGAAGCCTTACGTATATAAATGTACGGAGAGAGTTAGCATAAAGTTAGTATCAAGGACCTGTGACTGATATTGTCTTATAAGCATTTCTGATGTTTACTTAACATGCAGATAAGTCAAAAAATATTTATAAACATAAAACACCCTCTTAGGTGATTTATTTTCTTGTAACATTGACAAGAAAATGAAAATGAAATTTAACAGTAAATAAATAAGAGCGAATTAGAGAATGTCAACCCTGACAAAGCATTATTCATGTGGTAAAACACGATAACCTGTTTGATTCATGCCTTGCTCAAGTTGAGTTCTATGAGTTGTAAATCTTATTTAAGCCATTGTATATGTACCAGCTTATCTAAATATATTCATTGTTCCCATTTCTATCTTTTTGATAAAACCATGTAACATGAGGTCTTTCAGTTTGCTTCTCTTTATTTCAACTATTTAGCAGTGACAGTGGCCTCTACTTCGAGTACAGTAGAGGTCACAAGCCAAGTGGTAGAAATTCACCGTCTAAGGTCGTAGACTGGTGCTATTGGATATCGCGTCCCACAATTAGACTGCCTTAGCTGGCGCCTTGCCGTGGAGACCAACAACCTCCAAAATTGGAAATTGGTGCCAAGCGCATGCGAAAACTATATAGGTCATTACATATTAGGCAAACAATATCGTCATGACTGTGAGGTTATGGCTAATGCGGCAATTGAGTATGCCAAGAGTGTCAAACTTAGCGTACATGGAAAGGATGTTTGGGTATTTGATATTGATGAGACCACTCTCTCCAATGCACATTTCTACGGGTTCATCTTTATATTGTATTTCTTCAATATGTTGAAGGTTTTTTGTAAATATTTTAAATGATCCTCTGCTCACATGGACTTAATTAACATGTCGTCAATATAAACCTCCATTGATTTTCATATTTTCTCTTCGAACATCCAATTTACTAGGCGTTGGTAAGTGGCACCGGCGTTTTTAGTCTGAATGGCATTATGTTATAACAATAAGTGCCGTATTTAGTGATGAAGGATGTTTTTTCCAGGTCGCCCGGGTCTATCTGAATTTGATTGTACCTGGAATAGGCATCGAGAAAGCTGAAGATCTCGTGGCCGGCCGTCGCATCGCTCATGCGATCAATGTTAGGCAAGCGAAAAGAGTCTTTTGGGCATGCCTTGTTCAAGTCTTTATAGTCTACACACATTCTTAATTTATTCCTCTTTTTAGGGACTACTACATTCGCAATCCAATCGGGGTTATTAACTTCCTGAATGGATCCTATTTTAAGTAGTTTAGATACCTCGTCTTTGATGAATGCATGTTTGACTTCAGAATGAAGCCTCCTTTTCAGTTTGACAAGGTGGAACTTCGGGTCCAGGCTCAACTTGTGAGTATTTATTTCCGGTGGGATCTCTGTCATGTCAAGGTAGGACCAGGAAAAACAATCTATGTTAGCTATAAGGAATTCAATGAGTTTTTTCCTGAGCTCGGGACTAAACCCCGTGCCCAGGTATACCTTTCGATCAAGTAGGTGCTCGATTAATATGACTTTCTCCAGCTCCTCGACCATTGATTTGGTGGCATTGGTATCGTTGGGGGATATTAAAGACCTGGGAACTCCGTAGTCGTCATTCTCGCCCGTTCCCTTCTTTTTCGGATCGGCCGGGACCAGTGTCGGTGATTTCTATTTGGTTCCTTTCTTGATATCGAACTCAAGTTCTTTGATATCGAGAGGCCAGATATCGAGACCACCTCGTCGACCGCAAACATCTCCTTTCCGGCTGGTTGTTCGCTGTAAATTGTTTTAATCCCTCCAGGTATCTCATATCTCCTTCGATCACGTAGAACTTTGTTTCCAGAACGGTTCCGGAGGTGTTCACCGGTAGGGTTATCTCCTCTTCAGTGGTCTAACATGCCATGTTGAATCTTGTTTGAACTCGGACTATAAGCACAATTTGGTCTCGTAGACCCAGCTATTCTACGACCCTCGATCTGATGATATTGGCTGAGCTACCTCGATCAATTAACACACTCTTAACTCGAGATTTATTTATGAGTACAGATATTACCAGTGCGTCATTGTGCAGTTGCACGACGCCTTCAGTGTCCTTGTCGTTGAAAGATACGGTTCCTTTTGGTATGTAATCTAAAGTCCGTTTCTCTCTCGTGATGGACACTTTGATACGCTTTAACATCGGCCCCTAGGGGACGTCGACCCCACCGATGATCATGTTAATGACGTGCTGAGGTTCCTCCTGCTCAATCTTCATATAGGAGTCCCTATTCCTGATATGATTTTTGACTTGATAACTCAGGAATTCTTGGAGGTGTCCGTTGTTGAATAACTGGGCTACGTCTTCTCCATCAGTTGTCGGCAATATTCAGTTATGTGGCCGTGAGTGCCATGATATTTACACATTAGGTTGGGCTCCATTTGGGCAGGATCAAACTGTAAAGGTCGAGGCCACTTGGTGTCTTTGATGCGTTCGATGGCAGATAGGATGGTAGCAGCACCAACGTTGAAGTTGTATTCCGATAAACTTGGCGCTTCCTTAGGCCCGATCAAAACTGCTTTTTCTCATGAGCCCCCGGTTATTCTGTCCTCGGTCTCCTATCCTTTCACTTCTCACAAGGTTTTGTATAGGCCTATTACCTCTTCGATCTCCATTGTATGGTTGATACCGGTCTCTATTTGATCTTGGTTCACGATCAATGTCTCTTTTGGATCTGTCACTAGCTCTGATGGGATAAACGAACCCGGAATGGGCCCCAAGCTGATCATCTTCGACCCTGATTTTTGATTGGTACCGGTTATGGACGTCGACCCAAGTTACTGCAGGATATTCTATAAGATTTTGCTTCAACTGCTGTAAAGCTAATGAGCTTCGAGCATTGAGTCCTTGGGTGAAGGCTTAAACGGACCAATCGTCTGCGACCAGAGGCAGGTCCATTCGTTCCATTTGAAACCGGGAAACGAATTCCCTGAGCATCACATTATCTCTTTGCTTCACTTCGAAAAGGTCTGACTTCCTGGTCTCGACCTGGACGGTCCCTGGCGTGTGCTTTCACGAAGGCGTCTGCAAGCATAGCAAATGAGTTAATAGAATTAGGGGGTGTTGTGATACCATATCATAGCTCCTATTGACAAGGTCTCTCCGAACGTTTTTAGTAGGACGGACTCTATCTCATCGTCTTCCAAGTCGTTCCCCTTGATGGCGCACGTGTAGGAGGTCTTATGTTCATTTGAGTCAGTTGTTCCGTTGTACTTAGGAATTTCAGGCATGCGAAACTTCTTTGGGATCGGCTTTGGATATGCGCTCGGAGGAAAAGGTTTTTGAACAAACTTCTTGGAATCCAGTCCCTTCAATATCGGTAGTGCTCCTGGGATTTGGTCGACCCTGCAATTGTAGGTTTCTACTTTTTGGTCATTGGCTTCGATCATCTTTTCTCCCGATTCCACCCACTTTGTCAGTTCCTCAAGAATCTTTATAATCTCGGGGTTGGTCCCCGGTTCAGTTTCACTCGTCCTTTCTACGATTGGTTCATTTCTACGAGCATTTTCCCGGGATGGTTCGAGCTCGACTCTGCTAGGGGCGCGACTCTGTTTTTGCAACTGGGCTATCGCTGCTTGTTGAACCTGCAACATTTCGAAGATTGCTTGCAATTTGATCCATCACTTTCATCGTCATGAGTATTTTCGTATACTGATTGGACTCTCCCATGGATGTTGTTCTAAGGATCGGTAGGAAAGTTTTCATGGATGGTCACATGTGACTTAGCGTTGATCGGGTCGGTGGCCTGGGTGCCACATCGTTGTCCTCGCCATGGTGTCCAGATTCAGCATCCATGTTCAAAGGGGCAGATTTGGGAGTTCGACATTTTAAGCCTTGACCTGAAATTAAAGGCTTCAAAGAACAAGTGAAAAACAGCGTGTGTTATGAAAATTCGTATCAAATCGCCACTATTATCTTTAGCCCCACGGTGGGCGCCAAACTGTTTACTCTAAAAAATGGATAAAAATTAAATTTTTTTGTGGTTTTAAGGATACGTGGAGTAATTCGATACAAACGATGAATTGCGTAAGACTAAACGGATAAAGAAGGTAATAAATTATTGAACCACTTGAAGAGGGTGATTCATGACTTAATAATAGTCTTAGTGAAATATCCGTCCTCGATCCTAGACTCACAATAACCGAGCACTAATGGACAAGAACTAGAACTTTAAATCATAGAGAAAATAATAGTATATTGCCTTGATATGCGTGTTACACCGTCCCCAATAAGTAATAAACCCCCTTAACCAATCACTCGTTCGGTACCGATATGTGCCAAGATCACTCATTCGGTACCGATACGTGCCGAGATCACTCGTTCTGTTTAACCAATCACTCGTTCGGTACTGATACGTGCCGAGATCCATGTCATGATATCTAGCTGGTCACGGATATCACGGTCTATTGATAGTTGTGCTCGGTTACCTGGAAGTGTTCTTTGAGGCCTTCAAGATTCGAATCGAACTTGAGGTCATGGCCCCGAAACTCTCGAAGTCGGGCGCCCAGACCCCGGCTCGAGGGGCTTCTGGTCTCGATTCTGGTTCCCTGCCGTTGCGAATCTTACTCCATTTTCTTCATCCATGGACGAGGCATCTCATGGGCTCGATTTTACCCGTATACATAGTTAATGCAGGATATATAATTATTGGCAACATTGTATACCAATGGAGTGTTCTAATCGGGGACGATGTGGGATCTCGTTCTTTCAAAGTCCCTGACCCTTTGGTCTACATTGGTTGATCGGCACCCCTCTTTTCTTTCTTGATTCTCAGCAATCTTCAGCAGCTATTTAACAAAGGGAGTAGCTTTCTTATTGTGAGAAACTACATACGGCAAAAGTTTTATACAATTGCGAATATCCTCGAGAAATAGTCAAATATTACCACAGGCTTCGTACCAATTTTTATGACAATAATATGAGGTACCATTGACTTTTCCCCTCTCTTTACTATAATAACGACTTGGTTCAAGTTATTAATTTGTCTTTTTTTTCCTTTTTAATTCCATTCCTTTATCTTCAATGACACCCATTGTATACAGTTAAAATCGAGCCCACCCGATTTCACTGATTAACTGAGACCAAGGGGATGGATCGAAGATCGGCCCCGTAATAGATCAGATCAAGTCATGAGGATAAGGTACCGAGTTCAGGATTCAAGGTATCTGTCGAGATCGAGACCAGTAGTGATCGAGACCAAACGGGATAGACATCGAGCAAGACCGAATATAACGTAATAACAGAAAGGCGAGATATCCGTGACTAGTCGAGGATGATGGCAGAAATCTCGGAACGGATCAAATCAAGAACGGTTGTTTAGCTAATCATGAGATTTTCTTCTGTACTTAGAATTGTACCATAAGTAGAATTCCTCTACTATATAAAGGGGGTTCTAATCATTTGTAATCCATATGATTCTCGTATATCAAAGAAATACAATACTGTTTATCTCTGAAACTCTCTTGTTCATCAGCTTATTTCATATTTCATAACTTATTTCTCAGTCAGTTCGAAGGTGTCCAACTCGAGGGCTGAATTGCATCTCAATACTGGTTTGCCTTAAATTATTGTTAATTTCCATTATTAATCTTCGCATTTATCAATTGATATTAGGTAAAATCACGTGTCCTTAAAACCATATATAAGTTTAGCTATTATCCGAAACAGTTTGGCGCCCACTGTGGGGCTAAGGATAATAGTAATTGCCTGGTATTAATTCTCATAACGAACACTACTTTACACTTTTTCTCTTAAGTATTTTTATTTCAGGATCAACATGTCGAACTCACAAGCAGTACCCACACACGCCGACAATATAGCCGCCCCAGGAAAATCCCGTTGACGTCAGTTCCCATGTCGCCCTAAATACAAATATGGGCATTGATCCCAAAAATAGCGTCTACAGGGAAGTTCGATCAGGTGGTCGAGGTACGAAGGGCAGAGAAGACGGTGGAGTCAGCCTTCAACTGATATTTTAAATGTTACATGCTCAACAAACTGCTATAGCGCAAGTGCAAAATCAGAATCGTGCACCGAGGGGTCGAACTCGAGCCCTCACTAGAAGTTGTTCACAGAGGCGAACTTGTACCGGAGAGGTCGAACGTCAATGAATCGGGGACTGACCCCACCATTATGAAAATGTTCGAGGAGCTCACAAAGCAAATCAAATTAGGGGAAAAGAAGATCGAAGCAAATGAAAAAAAGGTAGACACATACAACTCCCGAGTTAACCAAATACCGGGGGCACCACCAATTCTGAAGGGTTTGAATTTGAAGAAGTTCGTGCAGAAGACTTTTCCCCCAAGTGCGGTTCCTAAGACCATACCGAAAAATTCCTCATGCCAGAAATTCCCAAGTCTAATGGGACCACCGACCCTAATGAGCATGTCACTTCTTATACATGCGCAATAAAGGGAAATGGTTTAGAAGATGACGAGATTGAGTTCGTTCTGCTGAAAAAGTTCAGGGAAACCTTATCGAAAGGGGCGATGATATGGTACCACAATTTGCCGTCCAATTCCATTGATTCCTTCGCCATGCTTGCAGATTCCTTCGTCAAAGCACACATCGGAGCAATAAAGGTCGCAATTAGGAAGTCGGACCTCTTCAAAGTGAAACAGAAGGGCAATGAAATGTTAAGGGAATTTGTATCTCGGTTCTAGATGGAACACATGGACCGAGCCCCAGTCATAGATGATTGTTGTCCAAGCTTTTACTCAAGGTTTGAACGTACGAAGTTCGGTAGCATCAGGGAAGCTAAAGCAGAATTTGATTGAGTATCCAGCCGTGACTTGGGCCGATGCACAAGCGGTACCAGTCGAAAAATCAGGGTCGAGGATGACCAGTTGGGTACCCCTTTTGGTTCCGTTTATCCAAACAGGTCCATCAGCAGAATTCAAAGGGACATCGATAGATAACCCCGATCAAATAGAGATCAGTATCAACCATACAGCGCAGATCATACAAATAGTGGTCCAGGGCATAACCCCGTTCGAAATGATCGAAGGAATGATCGAGGACAGAGCTCTCGGGGGCTCATGAGTAAGAGTGGCTTTGATAAACATGTCGAGCCCACATAAGCACCACGACTATCAGAATACAACTTTAGCATCGACGCATCAGGCATTGTATCAGCCATTGGGCGGATCAAGGATACTAGATGGCTTAGACCCCTACTGACCGATTCGGCACAAAGGAAACCTAATCAAATATGCAAATACCATGGTATTCATGGTCATAGAACCGAGGACTGCAAGCAGCTAGGGGAGGAAGTAGCTCGTCTGTTCAACGAGGGCCACCTTTGAGAATTCTTGAGCGACCGAGGTAAAAATCAGTTCAGAGACAGGGACACAAATAGGAAGAACTAACAGGAAGAACCACAACACGTGATTCACATGATCGTTGGTGGGGTCGATATTCCACAAGGACCCGTGTTCAAGCGCACAAGGTATCGATCACCAGGGAAAAGCGAACTCGAGACCATGTACCAGAAGGGACCTTGTCTTTCAATGACGAGGAATCAGAGGGGACCTCACAAGCCCACAATAATGCATTGGTAATCTCTATTCTTATGAATTAAATTCAAGTTAAACGTGTTTTGATTGATCCAGGAAGATCGACCAATATTATTCGATCGAGGGTCGTGGAGCAGGTCGGCCTGCAGGATCAGATTGTGCCCGCAGCTCGGGTTCTCAATGGTTTCACCATGGGGAGCGAAACTACTAAGTGCAAAATCATCTTGCCAGTAAACGTAGTCGGTACCGTTTAAGAAAAAAAGTTCCATGTGATCGAGGGCGATATGAGATACAACACCCTGCTCGGAAGACCTCTGGATTCATAACATGAGGGCGGTCCCTTCAACATTTCACCAAGTTCTGAAGTTCCCAACACCGGAGGGAGTAAAATGGTGTATGGGGAACATCATGCCTCCAAAGAGATATTTTCGGCTGATGAAGTGATACTGGTATCGGCGCTCTCATCAACAAAGGGATTGGAGTCAAAAGGAAAGCAGGAGGACAAATAGAAACCACAGGCACTAGCCTCGACTCATTTGGAGAAACAGGGAGCAGACGAGGACAATGACTACTGGATCCCTCGATCCTTCATAATTCCCGACGATTCGGATGATACGCTCAAATTACACCTTAAAATAGTGTAAGCGATCGATGTCAAATATAGTAACCAACAAAGTTGGGGTCGAATCCCACAGAGAACAATATGGAGGCGATTAGAAATGCAAGAGAATTATCACTTATCGCGCAATGCCAAACAAATAAGATTTTGGTTTGGAAAGTTGTTTATAACTAAAAGCGAAAATATAAACTAACCTAGAAAGCAAGTAAAATGATCAATGGCAACAAGAATGGATGCTTCGGGAATTACACTCAAGCGATCCAATGTATTTCACGATTTCACAAATATGAGCGAGTTTATGTTAATTAGCCACGGATAATAATTCTTAATTAACTTTTTCCAAAGACTAAAAAGACTTTCCTAATTAAATTATTCCTAACCCAATTAAGAGATTAAGCACACCCGTATATGGCTACAAGTAGTTCAATCCTATCCCTAGGTAGAATCCATAAAATGAGGGTTAAAGCCTCAAGTTCTTGTTAATTAATCTTTTCCCACCTCAAATTATCTTTTCCAAAATTAATTTGGAGTTAATGGGTGTGTCCTAGGGTTAGCTAATCCCTTTGGAAACATTAAAGAACAAGAATAATTAAAGAAACAATAACTCACTTCATAAATATAATAAAATGATTCAATACATAAGCACAACAAGGTATTTAATCCACACTTTAAATATGTAAATTTCCATAAACAAGATTCAAGTGTTGGAAAGAAATACTAGACACTTAAATATACAATACAAAGCAAGGAAATGAGGAAACAAACATAAATGGGTAAGAAAACCTTAACCACTAGAGTGAAATCTTCAAATCCCAAGTGTGTGTGAAAACCCTAGCTTCACAAATATTTTCTCTCTTCTTCTCTACTCAAAAAAATATTTACAAAGCCAAAGATATATCAAAGATGACTGCTAGGTCGAGTATATGAGAGTGGGGATGGGAAAATGTGATTTTACTTTCTTGTTCAGATCTGATGCTCGATAATCGCACCTGCGGAAGAATCCTCACAGGTGCGACTCCGCAGGAGCGGAAGACTGCTCGCAGGTATGAGCTTTTGAAGCACTTGTCATTTTCCGCAGGGGCAGACAATTTCGCAGGGGCAGACAATTTCGCAGGTGCGAAATATATTCCCCAGGTGCGACTTTTGTGTGGCTGGGCTGTTCTTCGCAGATGCGTTCATATATTTGCAGGTGTGAGGTCGCACCTGCGACCTAAAATCCGTAGGTGCGGAATCACTGAAGCATTTTGTGCAATTTTCACCCCCTTTTGTTCAACTTTCATTCCAATTTAACACAAACCACTTCACGACATCACTTCCCTGAAAATTAAGCAATTACACACTAATAACAACCTCAAATTATCATTGAACAATACAAAGTCTAATGAAAACAGGCCAAAATGAGTGGTAAAATCACCACTCATCAACACCCCCAACTTAGAACGTTTTCTTGTCCTCAAGCAAATCAAAACTAATAACTCAATGAGGTTCTACTATGTTAAACACAAGTTGTATTGCTCGTATTCACTATTCACATTTTCCACTTTAGCACTCAAACTTATGGATTTGGTTGGTACTAATAATTAGGCTCAAGTATGCATCTTAATTGAATAACTCCCTCATTTACAAACAATTTCAAGAAGTGCACGGGAGTTCAAAAACAATAAAGTGATAAGAAAAAGCATCAAGAAGTGACTCAACAACACTAGTCTACTACACATGCTCAACTCGTTTATTTTTTATTATATCAATTTCACCATTCAATCCTAATTCATGTGCCCTCACAAGAAAGAAAGAAATAAAGAAAGTCCAACTCACACAATTTGCAAAGTCAACAACAAGGGACATATTTACAGAGCCACTCACACTCACAAAGATTTTCAAGTGCTACAACCAATCATACCATAGGCTTGCCCTTATTTTAATTCATAGCATTTTCAAGAATATTCAGTTGGAGATCTCATAAGGGCTTTATAAGTTTGTAATGTAGGTGTAGGGAAATGTAGGATACACATTTGGGAAAATGGCTACATCCTCCTTGAACACTACTCACCTTTTTCTTTCTTGATGCACTTTGTTTCTATTCAAACCACATGGCCTAGTTTGCCTCTAGTTACCAACATAGAATTATTTTAGGCACCTTTCTACATTTCTTCAAAGCTCCCATATTTATTTACACAAACGCATTTCTTTTTCTCTTTTCTCTTCCTTCTTTTTTTTTGTGTTTTTCTTTTGGAGCTTGAATAATTTCAAAAGAAACCTTACTAATTTCCACTTTGACACTACACCCCCAACTTAGGCTTTTTTTCTCATTCTCAATATTCAAGGAGGGACGGGTTCAAAAGAGGAATTATTCTTCAAAAAAAAGGGAAAGGTTAGCATTGAGGTGACCAAAGAAAAAGTTCAAGGCTCAAATGGGGTAACTAGTGATAATATATATATAATGGTGGATACAAAGGCTAATGGGGTTTTTGAACACACAAAGAATGCCTAAGGTCATTTCTCCAACCAAACATAATTATCTTTAGCATTGAAAGACCACCCGGGCAAGTTCTAGATGATGGACGCAAGCACAAGAATTATTTATACAAACACTAACACACATGGCGCATGAATCAATCAAGATGGATCAATTTTATTTTTTTTTTATTTTTTATTTTTATAGGAGTTTAGAGCAATATTTTTGAACTAGTGTGTAAAGAGTCACTAACAGAGACAAGAATTTATCACAAAGATTATCTTTCACCATGAAACTTACTTGTTTTCATTCAAAATCATATTTCAGAGGGGTATCCTTAGTACACATTTCACATACAAGAGACTAATTTCTTTAGGACCAAATAATCCAAATGTCTCTTCATAGCAACACAAGACTAATTCCCTTAAGAAAGTTGTCACACCATCTATCATAGGGACAACTCACCCAGTTCACTTCAAAAAGTGCTTCTTGGGGAAGAACCATAGCATGAAGAAAACCCAAAAAAGTATTATTATTATGGAAATTAAACTAACTACTCAAAATAAAACTAAATTAAACTAACTGCTAAAAATAAAACTAAATTAAACTAACTACTCAAAATAAAACTAAAAGGCTAAAAATAAAACTAACTATTAACAAAACTAAACCAATCAAACCAAGCCCGGCAAGGGTACATAATATCTATAAATAACAAAGAAGTCCGGCAAGGGCACATAACAATGTCATAAACACATGTCAAAACAAAGTCACAGATAGGTAAAATGTACAAAATCCATAAAATGTGCATATGCCACCCCCAACTTAAAACATTGCAGTGTCCTCACTGCATAATATCAAAATAAATGGCAAAGTTTGAGGGTCTCCCTGAGGTCTGCATCAGACTAGAAGACTGCAGGAGAAGTGGCTGGTCAGTGCGGCTGCGCCCCATTGTCATCATCGTCATCATCCTAATCAGCAGCATCATCCTCATTAGCAGCATCCTCAGCCTCAGACATGAAGGCGTACTCCTCGCTATCATCGGCGTCTGCAACTAGCAGTGGCTTGCTCGGCTTCCCCCACTTGAAGATTGATTTTACCCCCTCCATATCTTGACTAAGAGCTTCCCCTTCTTCTTATTCTTCACATTCTCCTTTTTAAACGCATCCTGCAAATCAACATGTGCCTTTGCAAGGCTGGTGTAGGAAGTCTCCATCTGCTTCAGAGAAGCAGCCATTCTGTCCTGAGAAGCAGCCATCTCCGTCTGAGTGTCAAAATATGTCTTCATCTCAGCTCTGGAATAATAATCAGGTGGGGGCTGTGGCTGTGAAGTGGGGGGTCCAGTGCGGAGCTTGGATACAAGGTCCTGAATAAGAGTGAGCTGGGCGTTCATCTCCCCAAATGGACCTGCTGATGAACTAGGCTGTGAGGTAGATCTAATCTCGGTGGTAGTGGTGGTCATCTTTCTCTTCTTACTCTTTACTGCTCCATCTTCGCCCTTGACCCTCAATGACTGGAAGGGCTTCTCAGATGTCACCCGCAAATCATCAGGGCGTTCCTCAACCTCTGCCCGTCGTCATAACTCAGTCATTAGAGATGGAAATAGTAGCCCAGGCTCATTTTCAATCACAGATTGCCACATCTCTTGTAGAATATAGTGACACGGGTTCACTGGAACACCGTCGATCAGGCAGGATATGCTCAGAGCCCTGACGTAGGATACGTTTGTGACATTCCCACTAGGGGAGACTCTGCTGCTCAGTATGTACAACCATATCTTGGCTTCGGTCGTGAAGTCAGTCGACTTCAAGCCCTTCCTCTTGGTCGCCCATTTTGATCGTACACTTTCTGGGTATAGTTTGGAAGCCAGCCATGCTGCATTTTCACAATTATCCCGCTCCACCACTGGCTCCATCGGGTGTTTTTGAATTCCTAGGACAACATTTATATCTTCCACCCCGAATCTCACTTGCTTTCCTCTGATGATGAGGTGAGGATCTCGAAAGGTTGACCTCCTGAGATTGGCATAGAACTCACGACCCCATGTTTCGTTTGCAATGCATGGAGTGGGAATGAAGCATGACCACCCAGACGATACTAGCCGTTCATAGAATTCAGGCAGTTTCTTATTCACTTTGTCCATGGCAATACCTCGCTCAAGTATCAATTTTTTTGTGAGGAGGTGCTCAAAATACCGGCGCTGACAGGCAGCCGACATGAACCGTTAGTCATCATATTGCTCTCCAGCTTCCTCCTCAATTTCATAATTTTGGCTTGGGTTCGGGTCCATTTTTGAATCAAAGTACCTATAAAAATTCAAAATGAAGTTAGTTAAGCAGTGGGATATCGTTAAGCATATTAAAACATTGCAAATAGGCCAAAGAACCAGGTCGAACGGGCCCAGGAAGGGCCTGTTGCAAGCTCACTGTTTTTGTGCAAAAATGGCAGTTTTCGCACCTGCGGACTTTTGGTCACAGGTGCGGTCTCGCACCAGCGGGATATTTTTTCGCACCTGCGGTTTTTGTGGTTCTGGACTCGCAGGTGCGAGGTCGAACCTGCGGTCCTTTGTCCAAAAAGCAACTGCCCAAAATTTATTTATTTTCTTTTGAAATTTTTGACTTGGGTCTTGCCTTTGGCCACTAATCTGTACTCAAGACTTCCAGATTAGCGTACCAAATTATATTCTAACTTCATTAAAACTACAATCAAAGTACGAGGCACTCAATTTTCACTCATACCATAACCCGAACACATTATGAGCGTATGACATTCACCCTCTCCTCACACGAATTTGACGCTCAAAACAACACCACAATTGGTTCAATCACTACTCTCAACCAAACCTCACCCTAATTCTATCCTAGTTTGGAAGTTAACAAAACAAAAATAAAACAAAAATGAGGAAAAGAAAGAATGCCCGTGGCCTTTGAAGACCTGACAAATTAGACAAATGGAAAGCAAAAATAGAGAAGCAAAAAGGAGTGAGTAATTGAAGTTACCTGGGATTTTGAATGACAGTGAGGGGGAGATGTGGGTGTGAGGAAGAAATTTCCCTTGCTTTGAAATGTTAGGGCTTAGAAAAACTGACCTGGGAGATAAAATTTGGGAATTGAACTGGCGACTTTCGCACCTGCGGTTCCAACTCCGCACCTGCGATCCCCGAGGTGCGAATAAAAGCACGCACCTGCGATTGTATCCGCACCTGCGATGCCTGAGCCGCTCCTGTGATGTCGCACCTGCGGAAGAATGACCGCAGGTGCGAAAATACCTGGGTTTGCGCAGAACATTCTGCGGACATTTGCGATCGCATTTTTGATCGCAAATGCCATTCCGCTATAGCATTTTGGACATAAGGCATCGCAGACCTGGGTAGAATGTTTGCCCAGCAATTTCTTTGTTTTCTTGCACTGGTTTTGACTCCCCGGTATCCCGAACCTGCTCAAATCAACTCCAAAAATGCAAAACTTGACATATTGGTTAAAATAACTATAATAAGCTATTCTAAAAAGAAAAATTTTAGAAATGACTTAAAAAAATTTTGAAAAACGATGGGTTGCCTCCCACCAAGCGCCGCATTTAACGTCGTGGCATGACGCAAATCAACTTTTTACCACTTTTCTTGCCACTTTGACGATATGAACTGGGCACCTAGCTTGGAATCAAGCTTGTGACCACCGGCGGTGGGGGGTGGTAGATAGATGACCGAGCCAAGCCTAAATGTCTTCAGTTTGCATTTCTTGGCTCGTATGTGAGGAATGTCGTTTTGTCTCCTTTGTCCTTCAAATTGCAAGATGTATGGTGTGAATTTCTCCTCCTCACAACACTCCATTGACTCGTGTAGTTCAACTTCCGTTTTACCACACAATCCCAACGTTGAAAAATGCTTGGAATGTGCCTTCAACCTCCCAACTTGCAATTTTCTCCGGATCTCGACATCCTCATTTTCCCTCGGAATTGAGTTAATTTCAACCAAATTTTCAATCACTCCGGTTGACTCAAATTTCATATTTTTGTTGGCATCCAAAATACTCATAGAGTCGGTTGGCAGATGTTCAAGGCTTGATTCCTCAAAGTAGCACTCACTCTCACTCTCGGAATTGGACTCTTCTAGAATGTCATCCACACTTTCAATTTGAGATGCGTGATGAGTCTCCATCAACGCTTGCATTTGATCCTCCAAAGTGCGGATGTGTTCATCATTTTGAGCCACATCATTTTTCAATCCTTCGAGCGCAAGGTTGTGCTTTTCCTCATGTTCAAGAATGGCCTCCAACATGAGCATTATCTTCTCATTTTGAGCATTTGAGAGTTCTTCTTGGCTTTGTTCAAGTGCCAAGGAAGAGTTTTCAACTTCTTGATTGTCACTCATCTCCAAAGTTTTTAGGATCCTTGAAGCTTCAATCATTGCATCCATTTGTGAGTGCAACCTTTCAAGTGCCAAATCATTTTGAAGATTCATCTCCAAAAGCTCTTCCAAGGCAATTTGCTCATGATTCCCTTTTTCAAGTAAGCATTCCAACATGAGCTTGAACTCTCTGTTTCTACCATGCTCAATTTCTTCCTCTTCATGGCCCCTAAAATTTCCATCACAAAAAGTGGATTCATCAAAGTAGGGGCTTGGGGAAGGGACGGATAAATACGAACAATCATTCCAATGACCATTTTGGCAACCACACCTATCACAAATACTCCACTCATGGGTTTGAAATTGTGCGCACAATTCATTCCCGGGAGAATTTAAATAATTTTACCACGAGTGTGGTCCTCCGCAATAAGAACAAGGGTCATCAAAATATGAACAACTACCATCCGACCAATATTCATTATATGATGCCATAAATATTTTTTTTATATGAAAAATTAAGAAACTACACAAGAAAAATAATTACACAAATATTCGCAAGTTTGAATCAAAGCACTTATGCTTACTTCTCAAACAATTTTTTTTATTTTTATTTTTTTAATGAAAAATAAAGAAAATAAAAAAGAAAAATAATTACACAAATATTCACAAGTTTGAATCAAAGCACTTATGCTTACTTCTCAAACAACCTAAATTACGCCAATTGTTCCCCGGCAACGGCGCCAAAATTTGATACGCTTAAATTATACCTTAAAATAGTCTAAACGATCGATGTCAAATATAGTAACCCAACAAGGTTGGGATCGAATGCCACAGAGAACAATATGGAGGCGATTAGGAATGCAAGAGAATTCTCACTTATCGCGCAATGCCAAACAGATAAGATTTTGGTTTAGAAAGTTGTTTATAATTAAATGCGAAAATATAAACTAACCTAGAAAGCAAGTAATATGATCAATGGCAACAAGAATTGATGCTTCGGGAATTATACTCAAGTAACGATCCAATGTATTTCACGATTTTACAAATATGAGCGAGTTTATGTTAATTAGCCACGGATAATAATTCTTAATTAGCTTTTCCCAAAGACTAAGAAGACTTTCCTAATTGAATTATTCCTAACCCAATTAAGAGATTAAGCACACCCGTATATGGCTACAAGTAGTTCAATCCTATCCCTAGGTAGAATCTATAAAATGAGGGTTAAAGCCTCAAGTTCTTGTTAATTAATCTTTTCCAACCTCAAATTATCTTTTCCAAAATTAATTCGGAGTTAATGGGTGTGTCCTAGGGTTAGCTAATCCCTTTGGAAACATTAACGAACAAGAATAATTAAATAAACAATAACTCACTTCATAAATATAATAAAATGATTCAATACATAAGCACAACAAGGTATTTAATCCACACTTTAAATATATAAATTTCCATAAACAAGATTCAAGTGTTGGAAAGAAATACTACACACTTAAATATATAATACAAAGCAAGGAAATGAGGAAACAAACATAAATGGGTAAGAAAACCTTAACCACGAGAGTGAAATCTTCAAATCCCAAGTGTGTGTGCAAACCTTAGCTTCACAAATGTTTTCTCTCTTCTTCTCTACTAAAAAAAAATATTTACAAAGCCAAAGATATCTCAAAGATGGCTGCTAGGTCGAGTAAATGAGAGTGGGGATGGGAAAATGTGATTTTACATTCTTGTCCAGATATGATGCTCGATAATCACACCTGCGGAAGAATCCTCACAGGTGCTACTCCGCAGGAGCGGAAGTCTACTCGCAGGTGCGAGCTTTTGAAGCACTTGTCATTTTCCGCAGGGGCGAACAATTGGTCGCACCTGCGGGATTGCAGGTGCGAAATATACTCCGCAGGTGCGACTTCTGTGGCTGGGTTGGTCTTCGCAGGTGCGTTCATATCTTTGCAGGTGCGAGGTCGAACCTGCGACCTAAAATCCGCAGGTGCGGAATCACTGAAGCATTTTGTGCAATTTTCACCCCCTTTTGTTCAACTTTCATTCCAATTTAACACCAACCACTTCACGGCATCACTTCCCTGAAAATTAAGCAATTACACACTAATAACAACCTCAAATTATCATTGAACAATAAAAAGTTGATGAAAAGAGGCCAAAATGAGTGGTAAAATCACCACTCATCATCTGACGCCATCAAATCGACAGTCGAAGAGATGGAACAAGTCATATTGATCGAGGATCTGCCCAAACAAAAGGTATACCTGGGCACGGGGTTAACTCCCGAGCTCAGGAAAAAACTTATTCAATTCCTTTTATATAACATGGATTATTTTTCTTGGTCCCCATCTCAACATAACAGGGATCCCACCAGAAATCACTACACATATCCGAGGTTAAACATGCATTCATCAAGGATGAGGTAACCAAACTTCCCGAAATAGGGTCTATTTGGAAAGTAAAAATATCCCGAATGGTTAGCAAACATAGTAATAGTCCCTAAGAAGAGAAATAAACTTAGAATGTGCATAGACTATAAGGATTTAAACAAGGCCTACCCTAAGGATTATTTTCCTTTTCCAAATATCGATCGCATGATCGATGCCACGGCCGACCATGAGATCCTCAATTTTCTCGATGTCTATTCTGGGTACAATCAAATACAAAATGTACCCGGAGGATCAAGAAAAGACATCGTCATCATTAAATACGGCACCTATTACTATAACGTAATGTCGTTGGAGAGGCTAATGTGTATAGGATTTTATGCTCGTACTCTGTCAAATTCTAGTATAGTTTATGATATCGTCCCACAGAGATTGGACAATCTAAGCTACAGACTTGTAATATTTTGACTACTATTTGAGAAAATCAAATTGATGAAAGATGTGTTTGGAATTATAAATTAAGACAAATTTCTTCTGAAAATTTTATATTTAAAAAAGAGTTGGGAATCGTTGAATTCACTTGATATATCACTACAATAAAATCTCAGTTTTATACGTATTTTTCTAAAGAATAATTGCTTATTGCTAATACAATTATATTTTTACACTAGGAAATAAATAAATAATTAACACTCCATAAGGTTATGTTAATTAATTGATTTAAAACTAGAGACAGTTAAATTGAAATATCTTGCCTGAATTGTGCTCAAGCGTAGTAAAAACTTCGTGAGAATATTTTTACTAGAAAATCAATAATCTTGCCTTCAGCAATTCCTCCGTGAGAATTAAAACTGAAGAAAGCAAGATTACAGACTTGAAATAATAATCTTACTAAAAATTACTTTCACTCTTATATTCTATTCATGAGTTATTATATATTAATTTTGCTCCGTGAAAATTATAAAATTAATATAAGAATAACTTAGATATAAAATATGTAGATGTGATAATAATGATTAAAAAATCATCATTCCAACACGGTATGAGATGTAAATAGAGTTTCAAGCCAAGAATGTATTGAAACTGAGATAGTATTATAATTATATCAAGCTTCATCAACTATCCCAACAACAAAAAATTTACTCCATTGTTAAGTAAGAAAAGCTAAAAAATACTTTCAAAAAAATTAAGAATATTTTTACTACAAAGAGAGACTAGAGAAAGAGACCAAGAATACTCTTCTTTCTCTATAGAAAACTAGATAGGAAATTGGATACAAATGGGATGCTTTCTTCTACAAACATATGCCTATTTATAGGAGGATTCTTACAAGGCCTTGGTGAGAACTTGCAAGATAATATCAATATATCATATGGCCTTGATGAGAAATTGACATGGCAATTTGTCATGAAATTTTGGTGAAAATTTTCCATAACTTTTGTATCTCTTGATTTTGTAATAGTCTTAGATAAAGTCGTCACGGATGCATCATTCTTCCTTGAACTGTAGGTTATTTCTTTTTCTCTTTTTTCATGTATTCTTTTTCCTGCAGGAATTGTTAGAAAAGTGCGAGAATAGGATATAAATTGGTCATCTTTTATATCAAAAATATTATATTCTTATATATCCATCAAATATCCCCACACTTGAATTTTTACTCGTCCTCGAGGAAAAGAATTTTGAAAGAAAAGAAAAAAAAAAAAAAATATATATATATATATATATANTTTTTTAAATTATAGCTATTCATGTAAAATGAAAATTTAATCAAATAAAATCTATCATGCTTTCAAATTTTATAAATTTTCTATATTCATCAAATCTTTACCTTGTTTTTACTTTTATTTCTATTCAACAAAAATTGTACCTTCTTTCTTTTTTCAGACTTCTCTGAAATTGATAACTTTATGATCATTTGCATTAAGTATTCTTCATCTTTCGTCCATAGGTTTTCCCTTTATGTCTATCTCCACTAATGTAGACTAAACACTGATTTCTAAAATCTTTTAGGACTTTTTCTGGCTTGTAATGTTGGATTTAGGCTGGTAGGTTTAAGGTTATATTTGTAGTGACTTGCCTTTTTTCAATTTTGGAGCAGAATATTTCTAAGATCAGACTTTCCAAATATTCGCTATGGATTTTTATTTTATTTTTTTGTTGTTGTACTTATAATTCTTGTACATAAGATCAATCTCTTTTTCCATTTTTTTTTATTATGATTCTTTTTCAAAATGAGCTCCAAACTTATTTTCTGAAAAAGGATTTTTCAAATCATAAGCACGAATGTGATATTTAAATTTGGGCATATTTAGGTATCAAACGAAAACAAATAAGTCTTCAAGCTTCAAAATAGGTGCTAGGGATTAATTTTTTTAGTAAATTTTTGTGCAATATCTAGAAAAGACTAAGGTAAACAAAGAAAGCCTAAATTCATATTTCAAAAATCAGTATTGTCTAGGATTTCTCCTCGAAAGACATTTGGGGCAAGTTCTAGCATATAGATTATAAGTTCTACTTACTTTTGACAATAATGTTTCTCAATCTCATAATGTCCTGCCAAGTATTAAAGATATTTTTTCTTGCCTTCATAAAAATAAACTTAAAAACAAGAAAGTTATATGATAAATATAAAAAAAATATATTTGATGTAGAATGATAAGAGTTTTATTTTGATAAATTAACACTTTACAAGAGGCATAATAATAAAAAAAGATAATATGTCACTATCCAAATCCAATAAAGGTCGTGATTGTGCCGGTCTCTATTGTCGGGCAAGCCAACACAAAGGAGTTAACTAAATCTTTATTTTATTACTCTTGAACTCATTCCTTTTCACTACATTAAATGATAATTAACGAACTTCCATTAAGTAAACAATAATGTATCTGACAAATTTAAATAATGAATAAATCCCCTAGTCATCCCAGAACCCCGTGTCATAAGTGCATGAGCAAATTCTAGTAAGCAAATGAAATACAATAATCGTCCGGAATACAAATGGACAGTAGGGAAAATACAACACAATACTTTGAAGGGGACTCTGCTGTCTGCGGTCATCTCGGGAGGTGCAACTCACCTAAGTCTCCATATCAACCATGCCGCTGCGCCGAGCTAGGCCGCTGGACATACATGTGCGTGTGCAATAAAATGCACAGCAAGTGTAGTATGAGTACGAAAAATAACGTGTACCCAGTAAGTATCCCGCATAACCTCGAAGAGGTAGTGACGAGAGGTCGACTTTGACTCTTACTGGAGGTCAAATTAATATAATCAAGTGCGATATCAAACATGGATGTTATTATCAATAACAAATAACAACAGGAATGGACAACTTCTTCCATAAATAATAAATCCCAGATTCCATCATTTCAATTAGTAGCTTATATCTTAAGGCAATTTAATAGTTCAAATCACAGAAATATCATGCGTAGGAAATGCCGAGGGTCGAATGGCTCGAACCAGTAATAATAAAACGTGCACTGCCGAAGGGTCGAACAGCTCGAACCATAGATGCATCTATTACCACACTCGCGAATCGTACATGCGACGCGGTCAAATATAAATAATAGAGTTACCCCGCTTGCGAATTATACATGCGACGCAGGTACACTTATAATTAATAGAGTTACCCCGCTCGCAAATTATACATGCGACGCAGGTACTCATAGATACACACGTTCAAACAATAAATCCAGACTTTATCAGGAAAAAAATAACCCAAGGAAGTGATAAATTCTCTTTTAATGGTCACGAAGATAGTATTTAAATTTTTTCTAGAAATTCATTTGCTAAGTTCGATAAGGTTTAAATATTTTTAAATTTATCAGTAAAATCACAAGTACGGCAAATAAAACATGCTTTTGGGTCCTAGACTACCCGGACATAAGCATAATAGTAGCTACGCACGGACTCTCGTCACCTCGTGCGTACGTAGCCCCCACATATAGTAGCACATGATTGATTATTTCACGTATGAGTACAATTACCCCTTACACGGTTAGAAAGGAGACTTACCTCGCTCCGAAGTTCCATAACCGGCTTCCAGGCCCTTCCGATGACTCAAATTGATGCACAACGCCCCAAAACTAGCCAATAATTACGCAAATCCATTAATATATGTTCTAGTATATATTAGAATCCAATTTATAACAATTCCTAACCCCGACCAAAAAGTCGATAAAAATCGCCCACGGACCCGCGAGTCCGGATTTCGAAAATTTTCGAAGATAAACATTACCCATAACCTCATGAACTCAAATATATAATTTATTCCAAATCCCATGTCCTATTTCGTGGTCAAAATCCAAAAATACTAATTTTTAGGTTTTCTACCAAAACCCCAAGCTTTCACTAATTTTCCATGAATTTCCATGTTAATATATATATATATATATATATATATATATATATATATATATATATATATATATATATATATATATANCTTGACATAGATGATGAAGATGGAGCTCCAAAATCGTCCTAGGTCGTCTCCCATGGAGAAAATGAGATGAAATGAGCCTAACCCATTTCTTTCAAACTTATACACTGCCAGGCAAGTCTTCTTCACGTTCGCGGTCCTACCTCGCGTTCGCGAAGAACAAAAGATCTCGAAAAGAAATTCCAAACTCTTCTCACATAGCCTCTAGTAGAATGGTCATAACGTTTTTTAAAAAACTCCAAATGATAAATGGTTTAATGTTTTAAAAACTAGACGCGAAGATATACAACTTTCATGTTTTGGTCATCTCCCAATTCCTTATAAATATAGAGATATAAGCTTCCAAAGTCAGTCCCGTGCAACACAAATTTCTTCTTCATCTTCCCGGACATCTTGTAGTGTACCCACCATAACTCTTTTTACAAAAATCCAAATGCTAAATGGTTTACTTTTATAAAAACTAGACACAAAGATATACAACTTTATTATTTAAATTATTTCAAAATTTCTTATAGATTGTGAGATATGAGCCTCCTAAGTCAGACCTTCGCAACAGGGATTTTTCTTCTTCGCGAACGTGAGGCACCCTTCGCGAATGCGAAGCACAAAGTCCTTGAAGCCAAATCCTTCTTCGCGAACGCGAGGGGATCCCTGTAAACGCAAAGAACAACACCAGCATCACCCATTTCAAAACAGCCCGAAATGATACGAAACCACCTGGAAACACACCTGAGGCCCCTGGGACCCCGTCCAATCATACGACCCAATCCCATAACATTCCACGGACCTGCTCGAGGCCTCAAATCACATCAAACTACGCCGAAACCATGAATCGCACTCCAATTCAAGCTTAATGAACTTTAAAATTTCCAACTTCTACATTCGATGCCAAAACCTATCAAATCACGTCCGATTAACCTCAAATTTTTCACACAAGTCATATTCGACATTACGGACCTACTCCAACTTCTGGAATCGGAATCTGACCCCCGATATCAAAATTTCCATTTCCCGTCAAACTTCTTAAAACCTTCAAATTTCTAACTTTAGCCAAATGAATCCAAAATGACCTAGGGACCTCCGAATTTACTTTCGGTTGTGCTCCCAACACCAAAATCACCATACAGAGCTAGTCCTAGACTCGAAATCCTAAACGGACATCAATATCACTGAAATGCACTTCAACCCAGACTTATGAAATTTCTTCTAAAATGCTGACTTCCACAATATGCGTCGAAACGCTAACGGGTCATCCAAAACCCGATCCGAACATATGCCCGAGTCCGAAATCATCATACAAACCTGCTAGAACCTTCAAATCCAGATTCTGAGGTCGTTTACTCAAAAATCCAATCTTAGTCAATTCTTCCAACTTAAGGCTTCCGAAATGATAATTTTCTTTCCAAATTGACTCCGAACTTCCCGAAATTCAATTTCGACCACGCCTACGAGTCATAATACCTTAAACGAAGCTGCTGGCGGCCTCAAACTGCTGAACGACGAGCTAGAGTTCAAAATGACCGGTTAGGTCGTTACATTATCTCCCACTTAAATATACGTTCTTCCTCGAACGTGCCAAGAACTGCTCCGGAGTTTGTCTGAAGTCACTGTTTCATACTTCGTGCACCTACCTGTGCTACCACCACTCAGTTGAGCACATTAGCTCGATCAAATCTGAAGATATCCTCTATTATCCATACCATAAACTCGGAATCCAGTTCCAACACCCGAAATTCTCTGCCATACCTGTTTCCAACATACGAACACCAAATTAACCACTACACGAAGTACCGTAACATGATGGCTTGCCTTTGCTAATTAGCACCATACATCGCATAATTCCTCATCTAACCATAATGACATTCCTTGATCTTAATAACCAAAATTACACGAATCTGATGCTCCCAATGTACCTCATGAAATACATATTGGTCATGCTATAACTCTTACGATACCACCACAACGGAGGAGATGTGTAGAAATTCATAACCAACTGCAGAGTTAACAAATAATTGAATCTCTCCTCTTGACTAGAATCATAACCTCATTATGAACCGAATAATGGTATTTGTTCTTTAATATATACTTCACAAAACCTTACCGCACTAATCTCTGATCCAAAAATCTCATCCCACCCAGTCTGAACCGCTCAGGCAACAAGTCACCCCATACATGGCTAACAGTCTCACATGATGCCACAATGCGCCAATAGGCCACAACTTGAACGCGATACATAAAGAAAGGAATCAGGAAGGAACTACTCAAATGACGCAACTATTATGAACTTTCCTCAGAAAACAGGAAACAAAAGACATACATAATAGAATATACAGAATCGTACTCGACATCACACTATTATGGCGTGCAACCCGATCCAAGTAATATACCCGTGGCGGCGTGCCACCTGATCCACACATGAAATTCACATAAGCAGATACGCACCGAGCTAAATTGCTCATTATTACAAAATACTGAATATCGGTCACAAGCACGCTAAGTGCATAATACCATCATGGGGAGACTGATAGAGCCATATGCTACAAAACTCAAACACAATTGAGGTGCGACATATATAATCTGAATCTCAAGAGCTATCATGCTCAGACAACATCATCACTACGCGGAATCTCAACACATAACAAATTATCAAGTCGTTCCACAACTCACGCGGCACAACATAATATTACATGAAATGGACGGAGATGGAACAACATCTAATGTTCTAATACCCCTCCATGAGAAGCGCTATACTGAAATTAACACATCTGAATCATATGGAGCCTATAATCATATTTATATCCATCCATATACCTTTTCACGGATCTCTAATAACAACACACAAGAACAACCATCATAACTAGAGCAAACTTACACAGTCCGCAACTAAATGAACCGAGCGCCCTCCGGGCATAAATAATCAAATAGGTGATATTACCACATCCTTCATACTTTGCTTAAATATTCATTCAATCAGGTGACTACATATCACACTTATACAATCTTCCCATGGTCACGCTCCCACGACCTTCCACACAAGGTAACAAGTCTGCATATCCACCACTGCCCACACTAACGTAGTAAAGCAAATTCGAGAATCCATGACCTGGATGCAAGGCCTCTTTCACAAAACACCAACCTCATGTGACGCTGAAGACAACACCAACATACTCTAAACATTCAAATCCCTTTCCTGCCCATCCAAGCTCATGACATCCCTGTCAACACCGAATCGCAACCTTGATCCTTACTTCCAGTTCCATACTACTTACTGCACCTAACATCCCAATATGAAATATCACAAGAATTCCATCATACCTTCTGGACCACTATTAAGGTGAACACTTCATCATACAGAAACCTTTTACTTAACTCTCTTCAAGAGAACCATGACAACACACGAGTGAATTCTCATAATCACAAAACAGACAAATCCTCAAGGAATAGTCGATACCACCATAATCCTTCCGGGATCCGCCTACACTTGACATGCCATAATACTTGAATGCTTCCAAATAAAATCTATTACGGCGACCGACAAGCCTCGCACACACCGTCACAAATCATATGCATAACTTAATCACGCCGAAGGAATTGATCACTGCCGTAAATGTTCCACTCCAACCATGGCTAACCAATTGATCTCTTCTAATTTATCCTTAACTTGACCTAGAAATAGCAATGGCTTCATCCAAAACATTGTGAACCCAAATCCACACTCAACTTGAGTGACCTTATACCACGAGACCATGATGTCTCAAATCCCACGGGTCATCTCATACCCTCCAATGCTACATCTCCAGCCGAAGATAACATCGAACACTTTGAGCCTCCTATCACGATCTGCTGCAAAAACTCAATTCTTAACCATGTCGCGTTCTTGAAATCCTTAAGCACCGCAATTTAAACCTTTGAATTCTCTAGGACCATTATTAAGAGTCACACACTCTGACTTGGTCCCGAGTATAATCAACTCCAAGACCCTTATAGCACATGAACACCCTCTCAACGAAGCACTCAACTGAGTCACTTTCCTTGCAACCCGGATCTACACGAAGCAAAACCCTGGGCCTCCCTCAATAAGGTCACTTATACAACACATATCTCAAATCATTTGCTCAAATTACCATTTTATTCCTTTCCCCTAGAAGTTATAGCTTGCTAATGCGCCGATAACCGGAAACCCCATGAGAAGATAATCCTGCAACCCAATCGTAGGTGGTGGGACTCTCCCACTTAGCCTGAAGCTACTCTTTGCACAACTCTAGAAGCCACCAAAATTATTTCTTCATTGCTGACATGATCTTGCACAACCAACCCATCAAATTCCTCTAAATTCTTCTGTTAGCATTTCATGAAACTTCTGAATCTCTAGAATCATTCCTATATTCGGCCTCTTACCGAATAGTCAATAGAATACCTCGCAGAAAAATTGCCAACCATACGACCGCTAACCTGCTCACAGGAGATAACCCACCTGTGGAAATTACATGTCGACACCCTCCAACGTCGCTGCACGGGGAACACTCACTAAGACATTATACCCCATCCTAAGCCCGTTCTCATTCGCCAACTGCACCAGTCCGTTCACTCCCTATGGACATCAACTAAATGGCGACAATATCTTCCAATTCACCGCTATATTGCATCCTTCTTCATGTCGAACAACCCCCTTTTCGTTGCATCCAATCTCCTGCCGTATAATAGCCAATATTTCAAATTAAGCTCATGGACCCAATCTCCATCCACTAAAATTCTCAAATTGCTCTAACTTTCTCCTCAAGATGTGCAGCTATCTTACCACATAACTCATGTGCTACGCTGCCACTCCCCCACTTTTGTCCAACTCACTCCTTTAAGCAATTACTAATTTTTTTTCTTCTTACACCTGGACTTCTAGAAATTTAACCATTGCATGACACTTCTCACATGTCCTTCCTCATCTGTTTTTGCCCAGATGCAGCCTCAAACCAATACCCATGTCTGCAACACTTGAACCGATAGATCACTACCAACCTCAACCCTTTCTGAAGGTCCCCTTTCTCGAGCCATCAACATTAGAAATACCTATTCAATCCTGAACCACCGCACACCTCGATCTCTGACAGCCGCTCCTTCAATACTATCTCATCATATCCTGCCCCAAGGCGAATTGCAAAAGATCATAGCACCGGCGAACTTAACACATTCAATCGAGGATGACGATGCCACGTCGCAGATGAAAATTCCACCACACTTGAAAACACCAAGTCTCATTACTCTACCAATTCAAACCTGAACATTTATAGTCGAATTTTCTTTCCTCCGCCGAAAATAAAAATACTGGATCTCGGAATCACGCCCTGAGCCGACCTTCTTTCAAGTCATTCACTACCATCACATATGGACAAGCATCCTACCATCTCATCAATAATGTGCAATCACCAATCATGAGCATCATAGCAATCTGCACATAGCTTCAAAGCTCTTAGAAGTGCAACTATCGATCTGAAACCACATAATATCCTTCCGCAAAGCAACGACAATAGCCCCAACCATCTGTGCATGGAGGAACATCACGCACCATATCTGTAGTACCATTACGATTCCTCAAATTCCTAATTTATAGCAAGCGCTTCGTGTCACGTAAGATAGATTAGGAAAGAAACATAGGCATAAGCCTCAAAGGAATCAAACCGCACTATGAGGAATCAAGAAGGTAAGTACTCCTAACAGCCCTGTAGCCTCTCGAAGATAAATACAGACGTCTCTGTACCGATCCGCAAGACTCTACTAGACATTCTCATCACTCGTGAGACCTAAGGGAACCTAGTGTTGGGAAATCCAACACAAAGGAGTTAACTAAATTTTTATTTATTACCCTTGAACTCATTCCTTTTCACTACATTAAATGATAATTAACGAACTTCCATTAAGTAAACAATAATGTATTTAACAAATTTAAATAATGAATAAATCCCCTAGTCATCCCAGAACCCGGTGTCACAAGTGCATGAGCAAATTCTAGGAAGCAAATGAAATACAATAACCGTCCAAAATACAAATGGACAGTAGGGAAATTACAACACAATACTTTGAAGGAGACTCTGCTGGCTGCGGTCGTCTCGGGAGGTGCAACTCACCTAAGTCTCCATATCAACCATGCCGCTGCGCCGAGCTAGGCCGCTGGACATACATGTTCCTGTGCAATAAAGTGCACAACAAGTGTAGTATGAGTACGAAAAATAATGTATACCCAGTAAGTATCCCGCATAACCTCGAAGAGGTAGTGACGAGAGGTCGACTTTGACTCTTACTAGAGGTCAAATTTATATAATCAAGTGTGGTGTCAAACATGGATGTTATTATCAATAACAAATAACAACAGGAAAGGACAATTTCTTCCAAAATTATAAATCCCAATTTCCATCATTTCAATTAGTAGCTTATATCTTAAGGCAATTTAACAGTTCAAATCACAGAAATATCATGCGTAGGAAATGCCGAGGGTCGAACGGCTCGAACCAATAATAATAAAATGTGGACTGCCGAAGGGTCGAACGACTCGAACCATAGATGCATCTATTACCCCACTCGCGAATCGTACATGCGACGCGGTCAAATATAAATAATAGAGTTACCCCGCTTGCAAATTATACATGCGACGCAGGTACTCATATAAATAATAGAGTTACCCCGCTTGCAAATTATACATGCGACGCAGGTACTCATATAAATAATAGAGTTACCCCGCTCGCGAATTATACATGCGACGCAGGTGCTCATAGATACACACATTCAAACAGTAAATCCAGACTTTATAAGGAAAACAATTACCCAAGGAAGTGATAAATTCTCTTTTAATGGCCACGAAGATAGTATTTAAATCTTTTCAAGAAATTTATTTGCCAAGTTCGATAAGGTTTAAATATTTTTAAATTTATCAGTAAAGTTACAAGTACGACAAATAAAACATGCTTTTGGGTCCTAAACTACCCGGACATAAGCATAATAGTAGCTACGCACGGACTCCCGTCACCTCGTGTGTACGTAGCCCCCACAAATAGTAGCACATGATTGATTATTTCACCTATGAGGACAATTCCCCCTTTCAAGGTTAGAAAGGAGACTTACCTCGCTCCGAAGTTCCATAACCGACTTTCAAGCCCTTCCGATGACTCAAATTGATGCACAACGCCCAAAAACTAGCCAATAATTACGCAAATCCATTAATATATGCTCAAATATCCATTAGAATCCAATTTATAACAATTCCCAACCCTGATCAAAAAGACGATAAAAATCGCCCACAGGCCCGCGTGCCCGGATTTCAAAAATTTTCGAAGATAAACATTACCCATAACCTTACGAACTCAAATATATAATTTATTCCAAATCCCATGTCCTATTTCGTGGTCAAAATCCAAAAATACTAATTTTTAGGTTTTCTACCAAAACTCCAAGCTTTCACTAATTTTCCATGAATTTCCATGTTAAAAAATATATATAATCCAAGTATTTAACTTGAAATAGGTGGGAATCACTTACCTTGACATAGATGACCAAGATGGAGCTCTAAAATCGCCCCTAGGTCGTCTCCCATGGAGGAAATAAGATGAAATGAGCCTAACCCATTTCTCGCAAACTTGTACACTGCCAGGCAAGTCTTCTTCGCATTCGCGGGCCTACCCTTGCATTCGGGAAGAACGAAAAATCTCGAAATGAAATTCAAAACTCTTCTTAGATAGCCTCTAGTACAATGGTAATAACCCTTTTCACAAAAATCCAAATGACAATTGGTTTGATGTTCTAAGAACTAGACTCCAAGATTTACAACTTTAATCTTTTGGCTATATCCCAATTACTTATAGATTTTGAGATATAAGCTGTCAAAGTCCACAAATTTTATCTTCATCTTCCCCGCGTTCTCGACCCAAAATAGTATTTATATCACAAAATAGTGTAAATAAGACTGAGTTTCAAAATCAGTTAAACATAATATGACTGAGTGTAAATCAGAATCACTAAAGTGAGGAATAGCAGGAAATAGCCCCCAAGGGGTTTAAACAGGTCGATATAAGGCCCCAAACATGGCTTACAGCCCAAATATATCAAAAGTGTAAAAATACAATTTATCATGTGATTTACGAGAAATTACGCAACTCAATAGTTGCCACAGGAAGAACCAAGCTCAAATCCCCCATCAGTGCACGTCACACACTCGTCATCCAGTGTGTGCGTCACTCCAAAACAGTGAGAAAATGCTAAGTTCGGGGTTTCATACCCTCAGGAGAAGATTTACAATCATTACTTAGCTCAAACCGGTCCAAAAATCTACTTCGCGATACTCTTTCTCCTCGAATCGACTCCCAAATGCTCCGAGTCTATCAAAACTAGATTAATAATATCAAAATATGCTAGGGAGATGAAACACATTCGAAATTTATCACAATTAGGCACAAATCCCGAAATTGGCCCAACCCGACCCCCGGGCCCACGTCTCGGAATTTCATACAAATCACAAAACTAGAATCCTTATTCTCTCACGAGTCTACCCATATCAAATTCACCAAAATCCGACCTCAATTGCCCACTCAAATCATCAAAAGCGAACATGATGCACAGCCTCCCCCATACCTACGCAAACGCATGGACCCAATCGCGAACGCATAGGCCAATGGGCCTGGGGTCCTCAGACGACTCACACCCTATGCGAACGCGCCCACTCCCCCGCGTTCGCGATAACCACTCTGCTCACCATTCCGCGTTCGCACCCCTTCATCCGCGAACGCATCGAAAAACTGGCCCCCTTCCACAAAACACTCTATGGGAACGCGAACCCCTCTCCGCGAACGAATAGAGTAAAACTCTGCAGCAAAAATACCAGCAAAACAGCCAAGTTTAAAAACCTTAAATCGATCCGTTAACCACCCGAAATTCACCTGAGGCCCTCGGGACCTCAACCAAACATAACAGCACGTCCCATATCCTTATTCAAACTTAGTCAAGCCTTCAAAATATCAAAAACAATGCAAAAAGACTAAATTCACATCAGATTCAAGCCTATGAACTTTGAAGTTTCCAAATTTCACCAAAGATGCCGAAACCATCCAAAATACTTCCGATTGACCTGAAAATTTGTACGCATATCCAAAATGACACTACGAACCAGCTCCCACTTCCGGAATTCCATTCCGACCCTGACTGCCTATTTTCCACTACCGACCGGAAGTCGCCAAAAACTCAATTTCGCCAATTCAAGCCTAATTCTACACCGGACATCAAAACCATATTCCGAACACACTCCTAAGCTCCAAATCACCTTAAGAATCTATTCGAGCCATGAAATCTATATTCCAAGGTCGTTTTCCAGTAAGTCAACTCCCAGTAGACTTTTTCCATTATTAAGCCAGTTTAAGAGACTAAGTGTCTCACTTTTCACCACGACCACTCCGAACCCGAACCAACCGACCCCAACACATCATAAACAAACTAAACAAAGCATGGCAAGGCTGAAACAGGAATAACGGGGAAAATTCCACAGAACGACCGGCCGGGTCGTTACATTCTCCCTCTCTTAAACAAACGTTCGTCCTCGAACGGGTCTAGAAACATACCTGGGGTCTCAAACAAATGAGGATATCTGCTCCGCATCTACTGCTAGGTCTCCCAAGTGGCTTCTTCTACTGGATGCCCTCTCTACTGCACCTTCACTGAATCTATATCCTTAGATCTCAACTTTCTGACGTGACGACCCAAAATAGCCACTGGCTCTACCTCATATGACATATCACCCTCAAGCTGAACTGTGTTGAGGTCTAAAACATGATACAGGTCACCAATATACTTCTGGAGCATCGAAACATGGAACACCGGATGAACACTCGATAAGCTGGGTGGCAAGGCAAGTCTATAAGCCACCTCTCCAATCCTCTGAAGCACCTCAAAAGGCCCAATGAACCGGGGACTCAACTTTCCCATCTTCCCGAAACTCATAACACCCTTCATGGGTGACACCTTCAGCAGTACCTTCTCTCTATCCATGAAAGACACATCCCGGACCTTCCGGTCCGCATAACTCTTCTGCCTAGACTGCGCCGTGCGAAACCACTCCTGAATCAACTTGACCTTATCCAACACATCCTGAACCAAGTCTGTGCCCAATAGTTTAGCCTCGCCCGGCTCAAACCAACCAATCGTAAATCTACATCTCTTACCATATAAAGCCTCATACGGAGCCATATGGATACAGGACTGATAGCTATTATTATATGGAAACTCCGCGAGGGGTAGAAACTAGTCCCATGTGTGAACACCCAATTTTTGCCCCACATGGAAATTACTCCTAAAGATAATCAAAAAGTAATTTTTACGAATTTTAGGAGTTTTTATTTATTTAGTTGCATTTCATGCATGTTTAATATTTTAAAATCATAGAAAAATCATAAAAAGTTGTCACATTTTTATTTCATGCCATCTTAGGGTTAACTTGCATTTTTTGGATTTAATTACGTTTAAATGCGTCTTTTAAATTCACTTTCTTGGATTAGTTAATTGATTAATTGCATTGGTCCATCATTAGATAAAATAAATAAATAGGCTAGCCAAAAAAATAGATTTAAATTAAGTTTGAGTCTAAAGTGGCTAATTTTGCAAAAGAAAGACAAGAAAAATGGGTTGCTAAGCTAAATCGGATTGGGCCATTGTTGCAAGCCCAATTATCCCACAAACTCAAATTCCTCCCAAATTACCCAACCCCATGCCATCCTAGCCCACTACCCAAATACCCATTCCTTACCAAACAACCTCTAACCTCATTAAATAGACCCAATTTTCGACCTAAAAATGAGACCTAAGACCTAATACCCCTGAAGCGCCGTTTTTCCATCTTCTTCCTCACCATCTCATCTTCAATAAACAAAAAAAAAAGACCCCCTAAATCCCTAGAGCGTCGTGGATACCCACTCCCCTTCCATCATCTTCTCCAAACAACCTTCTTCATCACTAACCCAACACCAGCGCTGACCACCCCCAGGACCTCTTCCTCTTCATTCGCTCTCCATCTCTCATTTTGCTTCTGCTCTGGCGAGCCTAGGCCAGAATCCGACCAGCCATCGAACCTCCATGGTTTCCGTCCTCCACTGCTGCTGTCACAGTGACGAAAACATACCATGTTTATAAAAATGGTCGGTTGATAGCTGGAGGTCGAAGAGAACACTTCAGTTTCTAGAGTACCTAAATGAAAATGATCTTGAATCAGCTTTTTTAAGACCATTGAAGATTTCGTTTTATCATATTTTCAAACGAAACATAGATCGAATTAGCTGAAAATGGGTTTAGAATTATGGGCCTGTTTGAGCGTTGTTAATGGAATTGTTGTTCGCTACTATTCTACTGTTGTTAGGCTCTAATCAGCCGATTTCTTCGTCTTATCTGGTTTTTGGGGGCTGTAGACTTGCGCTCCAGGTACTCTTCTTGACTTCTATGCTTAGTGTAATATTTTTAATGGAAAGGCATTCGTAGGTCGTAACAACATATCTGTCTTCAAATCTGAGACCTCCTTTTTTACATATTATTGTTTGGATTTCTCATTTAGAATAAAAGACGAGCTCACCTATGTTGCAATGCATATGAATGTATAGCTAATTAGATCTTGTCTACATAGTTCGAATCTGGTTGGTTAATTGTTATTCAAATGTTGAGCTCTAACATGATTTAAAGTTAATACAGATTTTGAAGAAGTATAACCATGTGCAGCTAATTGTCCTATAAACAATTATGAGGTTGAATTACCTAATATTGATCAATTCATCCACTGATTTTGTGTTGGTATGCACGAAAATTCTTATGCTACTTTTCCTTTATAAAGCATGATTATGTCCATGATTATTGATATTTTATTTCCCGGGCCAGTCGTCTTGTTTTGCTTAGACTGGTGGTTACCCTTTTAAAATGATAGTGTATCTTCTTTGGTTCATTTATTTGGCAAACTTATGAATATGGTGGTTGATCATTTAGTTCAATTCATTTGCTCTCAAGCATGATCTTCTGGTTGTTAAATACATCCCACTTTGCTAAGGAGCTGTGAGTGAATGAGCAACTTTGATATAGACTAATTTTCTTAGTTCTTTTCACGAGTCAGTAGGCTTTGCAATATGATTTGGGTTTGTGACGCCCCTTTGTAATCAATCCCATAAGTGTAGATGATTTGTTAATAATCCTAATAGTTACATTTTACTTTCCTTCCATAATTATGATCCATAATCAATGACTTCACAAATAATATCAAACAAGCTTAAGAAATAATAAATATTTAAATCGTTGAACCCCGTAGTTTTTTTAAGAGCGAATAATAAATCATCGTGACTATGGGCACGGTTCCCGTGGCATGGTCACGATACGTCAATCCCACTCGGGTGTGGCAACTCATGTCCCCGACCATAACTTCGAACAATATTAAAATAAACATGCTGTAAATCAAGGGTACATTTCATGTAGTGCGGTTTGCAACGTGTCAAAAAATAACAAGTGCACGTCATCATGACTTATTAAAATAATTCCATAAGTATTAAAAAGCGGTTAAAAAGTAAGAAGGCTAAAAATGCACAATAGGTTTAAAATATGTAAAAATTAGATAATTAGGCCAAATATTAATAGTTAAGCGGCCGTGCTAGAACCACGGAACTGGGGAATGCCTAACACCTTCTCCCGGGTTAACAGAATTCCTTACTCGGATTTCTGGTCACAGACAACTTAAAACAGAGTTTAAATTTCCTCGGTTTGGGATTTTTAAAATAAAACGGTGTCCCGGAACATCGTCAAAAATCCGGGTGGAGACTCAGAAAACTAAAATAAATCCCAAATCTGAATAATGTCACTTTAATTAGAAAAACTACCTTATTACCCTTTATTTACCGGGGGTGAAAAAGGAGGTGTGACAGCTCTGGTGACTCTGCTGGGGACTAAGAACAGGATCTCTGGTTCAGGGTTCAAGAATTCGAGCTTAGGATAACTGTTATATTTGGCTTTCATTATTACCTGATTTTTACATGTTTAAACGTAATGTGCTAAATGCTGCTTTTTTACCGCTTTGATATTATCTGAACTGTATATAAATTGTGTCGAAACCCCCTTCTCTCTGAGTCTTCTAAATCATCTGGGAAGTGTGCACTTCGTGTGACTTCTTTACTGTTAGAGTCATCCAAATTTTAGAATGAGGTACGGACAAGTTGCAAAGTCGGTCAAGCTTCTGTATTCCCGGTACGGTACCCCGACCTCGGCTCGAGCTGTCTGCTCGGGTAAGCCTGGTCTAGAACAAAACCCCAGGATTCAAACTTAGAATAACATAACCTCATGCCGGATCCCTACTAAGTGCGTTGTTTGCATCACGTACATTTGACTTAGGGGACTCAACACAGGGGTTGTGTCCGTTTAGGACAGGTGAACCCAAAATAAAAAAAATCATCCTGATGTATATTACGTGCTACTTGGCATCTGTTTTTTTCGGCATGCATGTTGACCGACTTCTAGAATAGGAAAGAAAATATTAAAAAAAAAAAAAGTGAGAGGTAAGTATTCGAAATATGAAACTCCGTCTAAAAAAGAAAGGAAATAATTGAATGTTTTTAAAAAGTCATGTTTCCCAGGTCCCGTCAAAGCCGGTAGAACTACGCATGTCTGATTCTCACCGGATGTGAGATACGTAGGCAAACCTCATCGGCCCCGACCCCAATTTTCAAAAATCCAAAAATATTTTCTTTAATTCCTCCCCAATAATATTTATAAAAACGAAAATCCCAAAAGAAGAAGAAGATATTTTCGTTTAATTCCTTCTTTAGGAGTATTTTCTTAGGAAATTTCAAACAAATAAAAGATAAAAAGAAAAAAAAAACGTTTTAGAACCCAAAAATATCTTTCATTCGAAAAAAAAAGTCAAATCAAATCAAAATACCAAAAAAATATTTTCTACCTTCTTATTTTCCAAAATTTTCAAAAAAAAAAACGAAACTCATAAATATTTTTCCTTCTTTAGAAACGTCTTTCTTTGAGATCCCAATTTTCAAAAAATCCCAAAAAATATTTACCTTCCTGACAATCCCAAAATGAAAAAAAGAAGAGATTTAAAAAAAAATTCCTTCTTTGAAAGCTTTTATTCAAAAACACAAAAAAACTAGGTAAAATAATCAATCAAAATCCAAAATAAAATATTTTTCCAAAAGAAACAAAAATTTAGAAGACAAAAATCCAAAACAAAAAATCTTTGTCTTTCTTTAAAAATTCCTCTTTTGAAAATGTAGAGGCAATATTCGAAATCCAAAAATATTTTCTTTATTCTTAAAAGAAAGAAAAAAAAAAGAGTCAAAAATATTTTCTATCTTCTTTTAAACAAAATTCAAAAATGAAATAAACGAAATTAAAAAAAAAGAGTTAGATTTGTTTACTCCATTCTCAATCTTCTCAAACTACGCAAGATCTGATTAATGCGGTGCCATGATACGTAGGCAATCCCCATCGGATTCGATCATATCCATAAATAAATCGAGTGAAAAATAAATAAAAAAGATTGAAAATAAAGAAAAGATTGAAAAGAAAGAGAAAAACAAAAAGAGAAAGAAAAGAGTGACAAAAGAATAAATGAGAAAAATAAAGAGTGAAAATAACAAAAAAGAAAGGAAAAGAAATAGGAGAAGAGGGAGAGATAAAATTTGAAAGGGACATTTAAAGGTTGGGATGAAACACGCAACCGTACAATCACATAATAGAAGCGTTTAACTGTTAGGTGCATTGAATCCCAACATGCGATTTCCTATTTGTTAAATGTCTCAAACTAACCAGGTTGTTGTGTGTGCTAATTAGCCAGGTTTTGGTGGTTGATTTTTTTGTTAGTATAGCCTCCTTCCCTCACAAGATCCAAAGGTAAGAATGGCCTCCGCAAGCAATCTGCCAATCATCGGTCCTGAGGATAGCCCGGCATCAGCTATTCCGCAGCCTGAATCAGCAGCTGCTGAAGAAAACAGAATGATGCGTCGCCGCATGTTGGAAATGTGGGACGCCTTGTAGGGGACTGCCAAGTGTAATCCCTCCTTTTCTTGAGTTGATTCCCGGTTCAGATGGCTTTCCAACATCCTTGTGCCCAATTCAATCTTCCCATGTGGGCACCTCTAATGCCGTCTAATGGCCCCGGAATGCCTTTTGTGGATCACCCACAGGCGCCAGATTTAAGGGCACAACCAGCAATGTTCATTGCACCACCAGTCTCCACTAGTGCGCATCTAACAGTGCCTAGGCCAAAATCATACCCTCAGCACCCGCGATATGAGTCTCCCATAGGTCAACAAAGAAAAATGAGAAACCCCGAGCAGGAAGAAATGTCTCGGAGGATGAGAAGCATAGAGCAAAGCTTAAAAAATATTCAAGGTTTGAGTAGTCAGAAGAGTATCTCCTACTCCAATTTGTGCATGTTTCCACATGTTCACCTACCAGTTGGTTTCAAATGCCAAAGTTTGGAAAATATGACGGACAAGCAGACCCGATATCTCACTTAAAATTATATTGTAACCAGCTGAGGGATGCTGGTGGAAAAGATGAGTTACTAATGGCCTACTTCGGAGAAAGCCTCACTGGAATCGCTGCTGAATGGTATGTGAGTCAAGAAATTACTCATTGGCATGTGTGGGACGATATGGCCCGAGACTTTGTCCATCAGTTCCAATATAATGTGGACATTGCTCCTGGAAGGAATTCTTTGTCCAATTTGAAAAAGAAAACCGTGGAAAGCTTTTGTGAATATGCTGTCAAATGGCGTGAGAAAGCTGCCAGGGTAAAGTCTCCAATGGATTAAGCAGAAATGGTTATGGTCTTCCTACAGGCCCAAGAGGAAGACTACTTCCAGAACATGAGGTCTGCTATGGGTAGAGCGTTCGCCGAAGCTATCAAAATTGAGGAGATGGTCGAAAATGGTTTGTAAACAGGCCGAATCTTGAGTCAAGCTACTTTTAAGGCTGCATTAGAAGCCGTTCAGAATGGGTCAGGGGGTTTGTTGAACAGAAACGAGGGAGAAGAGGGAGCATGATGACTTCGAGCTCGAAGGGGGCCCACAGAGAATTCAACCAATCATATATGCTTCCTAAAGTCCCACAACACTATTATCCCCATCAAGATACTGCTTATGCCGTGGCACCGCCTCCCTATGCGGTGATGAACGCACAACCTTACACGCGGCCACAAAATTATACCCAAAATCGAGCTTCACTTCCCAGAAATGCCCATCCTTACCAAGCTCTATATAATTCCAAATCAAATTTTTCCCAATACAATCCTTGCCCAAGAGAACCTTTCAAAAAGAATCAGTTCACCCCTATTGGTGAATCCTACTCTAACTTGCTCCAAAAGTTGGTCAGGATATGTTTGTTGCAGCCAGTGGCCCCAAACTGGCCGAACCCCGAGTCCCCCTCGTACCGGGTTGATGCTAGATGTGAATACCACTCTGGAACTGTAGGGCATGACACTAAAGATTGTTGGACTCTCAAAAGAGTAGTGGGAGATCTCATCGTGGTCCAGGCAATAGTGCTTAGGGATGAAGATGACCCTAATATGATGAACAATCCCATGCCTGCTCACACTGGGCCGGTGGTCGGAATGATTTGTGAAGATGAATTATTTGATCTGGCACTGAAGGCCATTGCGGCCATTGCCGAGACAGAAGAAAAGCCAAAAATGGTCGCCAAGCCTGAAAGTTCTCCCATCAGATGGGAGTCTCAGTAGCTAGTCTTGCTATTCTTTATGCGTCCGGATTATCCCAGGGTGTGATTCGGATGTTTTTCTTTATCGTCTTACTTTCCGATGTAAACCCTTCTATCTTTTAAAAAAAAATCAAATGGAATTAATATTTCATTTTCTAAGAATGCCTCTTTTCTTAATCTTGTCTCTTTTCTTGCTCTGCTTTCAGTTATGTTTAAATGCAGATTTCAATAACATGACATGCTTGCGGACTTCATGCCCAGATCCTAAAATTCTGTCAGACTTCAAAATAAGGAATCAAGAATCAGAATGCAAATGAAGTTATGTCAAGGAGATAAAACAATAGATCGGAACAGCCAAAGGAAAATTGGTTCAGATTGGAAAGATCCATACATTATTACAAGAGTACTCCCGAAAGAGTGCGTTTGTACTTGGGATACATCGAAGGAAATGTCCCTGAAACAATTGTCAACGCAGATGCAGTCAACAAATCCTAAAACGCTATCAGACTTCGAAATAATGAATCAGGAATCCAAATGCAAATAAGGTTTGGTCAAGGAAATAAAACAATGAATCAGAACGGCCAAAGGAAAATTGGTTCAGAATGGAAAGTTCCATACATTACTACAAGAGTACTGCCAAAAGAGTGTGTTCATACTTGGGGTATATCGAAGAAATGTCCCTGAAACAACTGTGCAGTCAGAAGGTACTATGTTTGATCCTCCATATAGCATTAAATGTTCTCCGGTTGGGATGACGAAGGCTTTCATTCTCACTACCCAAACACTATTACCCCTTTTGCCAACCTTTTGAGTCGGTTACCTTCCTTTGATTACCCTTTTTGGAACCTGAAAGTGTTATTGAAAAAAAAAAGAAAAAAAAAAGCAACAGAAAGAAAAGAAAAAAAAATCAAATGAAAAAATAAAAAGAAAAGAAGAACAAGGAAAGCAAAAGAAAGAGAAAACAAAACAAAAAAAAAGAAAAGAAAAGAGAAAACAAAACAAAACAGAGGAAAAACATGACAAAAATAAAAAAACAAAAACAAAGTCAAATGTTTCCCTGAACTACGTTTGACTTGATTCCGAAAGGATACGTAGGTAGCCTCTCTCTGGGGTTCAGTCACACCAAAATAAAATCCCTCATTTCCCCAAAAGTTTAAGCTGGGGCAGATGTTATATGGGAGGTTCCAATGTTTTAATCCAAATACAAATTCCTTCATCCACAAACCTGTTCAAATCCTTCCGATCAACCGGCAAAGATGTCTAAAATTGGAGGATACAGTTTTTGGATCTGATACAAGCAAATGAGAGAAACTAAAATGAGAAAGTCTTATCGGTGAAAACCCATACGGGCACCATGAGGCGACAGTAAGATGAGAAATAAAAATGAGAGAGTCTTATTGGTGAAAACCCAGACGGGCACCGTGAGGCGATGGTGAGCAGGGAAATCAAAATGAGAGAGTCTTGTTAGTGAAAACTCGCAAAGAGCACTACAAGGCGATGGTGAGAAGAAAAACGAGAGAGTTCAGTTGGTGAAAACCCGCAAAGGGCGCCACTGATCGAAGAAGGATAATGCGTCACTGACATGGACACAGTCCGGGGCAAGGTTTCTCAATCTCGAGGTAATAGTTGTGATGAATTTCTGAGAGTCGGACGGTTTACACGGATCAGGTATCCAGTCCAAAAGGCATGTCATGATAATTGATGTCCGCATGCACTCTAGATAAGTCATTTCCTTTCCCCCGAAAGGGATACCTCTCGTTTAAATTCATTATCCATTCTGTCATTTATTATTTTTCAATCCCTTTCGGTCTAACTCTATTCCTGAAATAAGACAAAGAAAGGATGGCAAGACTGATTTACAAGGATCTCATTTAACACGGGCTAATATGCAAAAGGCACCCAGCCTTGTCAGGGGCATCAAGTCGATCACGACTGGCTTTAGCAGTCGATGCTTCAAACTCAAAACCCTTGAAAGGAGAAAATCGAATTAAAGTGCCTATAAGGGCAAATAAAGTTGAAAAATTGAGTCCCACATGGCTAACCATCTCGGCATAAGTTTGAAAAGCCAAAGTATTCCAAATGCTTTAAAGTGGAAATGAAAGGCCAATAAAGGCGAAATAGAGTTGGAACGGTTAAGTCCCAGGTGACTAGCCGTTATTGCAAATCTGAGGAGCCTGAAGTTTACTGATGCTCAGAAAACCCAAAAGAAAAATAAGTGAAAGGCCTGCAAAGACAAAATAAAGTTGAAATGTCGGGTCCCACGTGATCGATCACCATGATAAAATCTGGAAAGCTAGGGTCCCCAAGTTTAGAAATGAAACCTAATCCCCAGCAATCAAGCAAACGGTTGAGATCTTTGTCAAACAAGCCGAGATCAAGCAGTTGAAATAATCAAGGCCGCAAAACCAACCACCATTTCAAGCTAACAAATTGTTCTTTGTTGGAATAAGAAACAGGTGCAACTCGAAAGCAAACCGTGCAAAAGCAGGTGCAACCAAAAGAAATTGCGCAAGGGCCAGAAGAAGCTCTGCAGCATGGACTCCAAAAGGGAAGTTTCCTCCAAAAATCCTTTCCTGCATTCACTCATTCTTTGAAAATAAAATGAAAAATAAAAAATAAAAAGAAAAAAAGAAAAACAAAAGAAAAGAAAAGAAAAAGAAGAAATGAAATTGAAAATGATTCAAACCTAAAGCAGCATAGGGTCCCCAATCCCTAGCCAAACCTTTTCCAACAATGACATTCCATTCATTAGTTGATGCCAACATAGGGTCCCACTCCCTAGAACACACCATCATAACCTGGTAATATTTTCTTTTCTTGACAACAACATAACATGTTGATCATTTTCTGACACTCGTATAACCCAGTGATCTCTTTTTCCCAGGCAACAGCATAACCCGTTGACCATTCTAGACACCAGCATAACCTGGTGATCTTTTATTTTCATTACAACGGCATAACCCGTTGATCACTTCCTGACACTGGCATAACCCAGTGGTTTCTTTTCCCCTGGCAACAACATAACCTGTTGACTTTTTCAGACACCAGCATAACCTGGTGATCTTTTCTTTTCCCGACAACAGCATAACCTGTTGATCATCTCTTGACACTGGCATAACCCAGTGATCTCTTTTCCCCTAGCAACAGCATAAGCTATTGACTTTTCTAGACACCAGCATAACTTGGTGATCTTTTCTTTTCCTGACAACAGCATAACATGTTGATCATCTCCAGACACTGGCATAACCCAGTGATCTCTTTTTTAGGCAACAGCATAACCTGTTGACCTTTCCAGACACCAGCATAACCTGGTGATCTTTTCTTTTCCCGACAATAGCATAACATGTTGGTCATCTCCAGACACTGGCATAACCCAGTGATCTCTTTTTTAGGCAACAACATAACCTGTTGACCTTTCCATACACTGGCATAACCTAGTGATCTCTTTTTCAGGAAACAACATAACTTGTTGACCTTTCCATACACCGGCATAACCGGTGATCTTTTCTTGACAACAACATAACCTGTTGATCACTTCTTGACACTCGCATAACCCAGTGATCTCTTTTCCCCCGGCAATAGCATAACCTGTTAACCTTTCCAGACACTGGCATAACCCAGTGATCTCTTTTTCAGGCAAAAGCATAACATGTTGACCTTCCAGACACCGGCATAACCTTGTGATATTTTCTTGACAACAGCATAACCTGTTGATCACTTCCTGACACTGCATAACCCAGTGATCTCTTTTCCCCAGGCAACAACATAACTTGTTGACCTTTCCAGACACCGGCATATCTTTTAAATAACTAAAAATCAAAATCGCTTTCTTGAAATAATTAATTGATTAATTGAATTAGTCAATCATTAGATAAAATAAATAAATAGGCTAGCCAAACAAAAAGATTTAAATTAAGTTTGAGTCTAAAGTGGCTAATTTTGCAAAAGAAAGAAAAGAAAAATGGGTTGCTAAGCTAAATCAGATTGGGCCATTGTTGCAAGCCCAATTATCCCACAAACTCAAATTCTTCCCAAATTACCCAAGCCCATGCCTTCCTAACCCACTACCCAAATACCCATTCCCTACCAAACAACCCCTAACCTTATTAAATAAACCCAATTTTAGACCTAAAAATCAGACCTAAGACCTAATACCCCTGAAGCGCCGTTTTTTCATCTTCCTCACCATCTCATCTTCAATAAACAAAAAAAAAGACCCCCTAAATCCCTAGAGCGCCGTGGATCCCCACTCCCCTTCCATCATCTTCTCCAAACAACCTTCTTCTTCACTAACTCAACACCAGCGCTGACCACGGACCTCTTCATCTTCATTCGCTCTCCATCTCTCATTTTGCTTCTGCTCTGGCGAGCCCAGGCCAGAATCCAGCCAGCCATCGAGCCTCCATGGTTTCCGTCCTCCACTGTTGTTGTCACAGTGACGAAAACATACCATGTTTATAAAAATGGTCGGTTGATAGCTGGAGATCGAAGAGAACACTTTAGTTTCTAGAGTACCTAAATGAAGATGATCTTGAATAAGTTTTTTATAAGACAATTGAAGATTTTGTTTTATCAGATTTTCAAATGAAACATAGCTCGAATTAGCTGTAAATGGGTTTAGAATTCTGGGCTTGTTTGAACGATGTTGATGGAATTGTTGTTTGCTACTGTTCTATTGTTATTAGGCTATAATCAGCCAATTTCTTTGCCTTATCTGGTTTTGGGGGGTTGTAGACTTGCGCTCCAGGTACTCTTCTTGGATTCCATGCTTAGTGTAATATTTGTGGTTTTAACGTAAAGTCATCCGTAGGTTGTAACAACATATTTGTCTTCAAATCTGAGACCTCCTTTTTTTTACTTATTATTTTTTGGATTTCTCATTTAGAATAAAAGACGAGCTCACTCTATGTTGCAATGCATATGAATGTATAGCTAATGAGATTTAGTCTACATAGTTCGAATCTGGTTGGTTAATTGTGATTCAAATATTGAGCTCTAGCATGATTTAAAGTTAATACAGATTTTGAAAAAGTATAACCATGTGCAGCTAATTGTCCTATAAACAATTATGAGGTTGAATTACCTGATATTGATCAATTCATCCACTGATTTTGTGTTGCTATGCACGAAAATTCTTATGCTAGTTTTCCTTTATAAGCATGATTGTGTCCATGATTATTGATATTTTATTTCCCGGCTCAGTCGTCTTGTTTTGCTTAGACTAGTGGTTACCCTTTTAAAATGAGAGTGTATCTTCTTTGGTTCATTTATTTGGAAAACTAATGAATATGGTGGTTGATCATTTAGTTCAATTCATTTTCTCTCAAGCATGATCTTTTGGTTGTTAATTACATCCCACTTTGCTAAGGAGTTGCGAGTGAATAAGCAACTTTGATATAGACTAATTTGCGAAGTTCTTTTCACGAGTCAGTAGGCTTTGCAATATGATTTGAGTCTGTGACGCCCCTTTGTAATCGATCCCATAAGTGTAGATGATTTTTTAATAATCCTAATAGTTGCATTTTACATTTCCTTCCATAATTCTGATCCATAATCAATGACTTCACAAATAATATCAAACAAGCTTAGGAAATAATAAATATTTAAACCGTTGAACCCCGTAGTTTTTTTAGGAGCGAATAATAAATCATCGTGACCATGGGCACGGTTCCCGTGGCATGGTCACGATACATCAATCCACTCGGGTGTGGCAACTCATGTCCCCGACCATAACTTTGAACAATATTAAAATAAACATGTTGTAAATCGCGGGTACATTTCATGTGGTGCGGTTTGCAACGTGTCCAAAAATAACAAGTGCACGTCATCGTGACTTGTATTAAAATAATTCCATAAATATTAAAAAGTGGCTAAAATGTAAGAAGGCTAAAAATTCACAATAGGTTTAAAATATGTAAATAATTAGATAATTAGGCCAAATATTAATAGTTAAGCGACCGTGCTAGAACCGCGGAACTCGGGAATGCCTAACACCTTCTCATGAGTTAACAGAATTCCTTACTCGGATTTCTGGTCGCAGACAACTTAAAACAGAGTCTAAATTTCCTCGATTTGGGATTTTAAAGATAAAATAGTGTCCCGAAACATCGCAAAAAGCCGGGTGACGACTCTGAAAATTAAAATAAATCCAAAATCCGAATAATGTCACTTTAATTGGAAAAATTTCCCTATTACCCTTTATTTACCGGGGGTGAAAAAGGAGTTGTGACACCATGAACCACCAAAATCAATGACACAGGCAGGCAACATGTCCTCCAAAATCTGAATAGTACGCTCTGACTGCCCGTCGGTTTGAGGATGAAACGCTGTGCTCAACTCAACCTGAGTACCCAACTATCTTTGCATGGTTCTCTAAAACTGAGATGTGAACTGAGTACCTCTGTCGGAAATTATAGAAACTGGAACCCCATGTAATTGGACAATCTCCCTGATATAAATCTCAGCTAATCGCTCCGAAGAATAAGTAGTACCAACAGGATTGAATTGCGCGGACTTGGTCAGCCGACCCACAATAACCCATATAACATCAAACCTCCTCGAAGTCTGTGGGAGCCCAACTACAAAGTCCATGATAATCCGCTCCCACTTCCACTCCGGAATATCTAACTTCTGAAGTAACCCACCTGGCCTCTGGTGCTCATACTTGACCTGCTGACAGTTGATACACCGAGCCACCAACTCAACAATATCCTTCTTCATTCGCATCGATCAATAATGTTGTCTCAGATCCTGATACATCTTTGCGGCACCTATATGGATGGAATACCGCGAGCTATAAGCCTCTGCTAAAATCAACTCTCGAAGCCCATCCACATTGAGCACGCAAATCCGGACCTGCATCCTCATGACCCTATCGTCACCAATAACCACAACCCTGGCATCACCCCGCCGGACCCTATCCTGAAGAACGAGCAAATGTGGGTCATCATAATGGCGTGTTCTAATAAGGTCATAAAAAGAAGACCTGGAAGGCACACTAGCCAAAACTCGTAAGGGCTCTGATAAATCCAATGTCACCAACTGGCCCGCTAAAGCCTGAACATCGAGTGTTAAAGGTCGCTCTACTATTGGAAGGTAGGCTAGACTCCCCAAACTCTCAGCTCTGCAACTCAGGGCATCGGCCACTACATTGGCCTTCCCCGGATGATATAGAATAGTGAGGTCATAATCCTTGAGAAGCTCCAACCATCTCCTCTGATGAAAATTCAGATCCTTCTGCTTAAGCAGATACTGCAAACTAAGGTGATCAGTGAAAATTTCGCAATGCACTCCATACAAATAATGATGCCAAATATTCAAGGCGTGGACAATGGCTGCTATCTCAAGATCATGCACAGGATAATTCTTCTCGTGAACCTTCAACTGTCGGGACGCGTAGGCAATCACCCTATCATCTTGCATCAATACCGCTCCAAGGCCAACTCTCGAGGCATCACAATAGACTGTATAAGAACCTGAACCCGTAGGCAAAACTAACACCAGAGTTGTAGTCAAAGCTGGCTTGAGCTTCTGAAAGCTCTCCTCACACTCCTCAGTCCATCTGAACAGAGCACCCTTTTGGGTCAGTCTGGTCATAGGTGCTGCAATAGATGAAAATCCCTCTACAAAATGGCGATAGTACCCTGCCAACCTAAGAAAACTGCGGATCTCGGTAGCTGATTACAGTCTAGGACAACTCTGCACTGCCTCCACCTTCTTCAGATCTACCTTAATTCCATCACAAGACACCACATGGCCCAAAATGCCACTGAATCAAGCCAGAATTCACACTTCGAAAATTTTGCATACAACCGCTTCTCCCTCAGAGTCTGAAGTACAACCCTCAAGTGCTGCTCATGATCTTCCTGAGATCGGGAATATACCAAGATGTTGTCAATAAACACGAGGATGAAGGAATCAAGATAAGGTCGGAACACACTATGCATCAAGATCATAAAGGCTTCTGGGGCATTGGTCAGCCCAAATGACATGACAAGAAACTCATAATGACCATATCTAGTCCTGAAGGCAGTCTTCGGGATGTCAGAGTCCCGAATCTTCAGCTGATGATACCTGGATCTCAAGTCAATCTTAGAGAACACTCTGGCTCCCTGAAACTGGTCAAACAAATCATCAATACGAGGCAAAGGATACCGGTTCTTCGTCGTAACCTTGTTCAGCTGCCGATAATCAATACACATACGCATAGAACCATCATTTTTCTTCACAAACAAAACCGGTGCACCCCAATGTGACACACTAGGCCGAATGAACCCCTTATCTAGGAGTTCCTGAAGCTTCTCTTTCAACTCCTTCAACTCCGTTGGTGCCATACGGTATGGAGGAATAGAGATAGGCTGAGTGCCTGGCTCCAGGTCAATACCAAAGTCAATATCCCTGTCAAGTGGCATGCGTGGTAGGTATGCAGGAGACACGTACGGAAAGTCACGGACCACGGGAATAGAATCAACTACCGGAGTCTCACCACTAACATCCGTCACAAAAGCCAAATACGATAAACATCCCTTCTCAACCATATATTGAGCCTTCAGGTAAGAGATCACCCTGCTAGGCACATACTCAGTAGAAACCTCTCCACTCAACTCTCGAAACTCCAGGCATAACCAAGGTCACGGTCTTAGCGTGACAATCAAGAATAGCATGACACGGAGATAACCAATCCATGCCCAATATCACATCAAAATAAACCATGCTGAGTAACAATAGGTCCACTCGGGTCTCTAGACCCCCAATAGATATCACACACGACGAATACACACGGTCTACCACAATAGTATCGCCTACCAGAGTCGACACATGAACATGCGTAACTAAGGACTCACGGGGCATATCCAGAAAATGGGCAAAATATAACGAAACATAAGAATATGTGGAACCAGGGTCAAATAAGGCCAAAGCATCTCGCTGACAGACTGAGACAATACCTGTGATCATTGTTTCGGAATCCATAGCATCTGGCCTGGTTGGAAGTGCATAGATACGAGCCTGACCTCCACCTGCTCAACCTCCCCCTCTAGGGCGGGATCTAGCTGCCTGACCCCCACCCCTAGTTGCCTGGGCGGGTGGTGAATTGACTGACGCTGAAGTCGAGGCCTGACCCCTCTGCTGATAAGAACTACTGGGACGATGAGGACACTTCCTCCACACATGCCCAAACCCTCCACACTCAAAGCAACTCCCAAGAGCTGGATATGGGGACTGAAGGGAACCCCTTGCACCAGGATAGCCACTAGATGAACCATGCATAGAAGAACCCTGGACTGATGATGCTCTGGAGGAACTTTGAACTGGAAGGGCACTAAATGAAGAACGGCCCGGATGAGAGCTGTCGGGACCCTGCCCCGATGATGCGCCACTATAAATTGGGCGAACTGGCTGAGGAGGTCTAAATGGACGGTCTCTACTATGCTGAAACTGCCCTCTAGAAGGAGTACCAATGAAACTACCAGGTCCACGAGGCCTCTTGGCCTCCCTTTCCTCTCACTCTTGGCGGCAAACTGACTCAATATCTCGAGCAATATCAACAACCTGCTCAAAGGTAGCACCTGATACCCTCTCCCTAGTCATCAAAATACGAAGTTGATACGTGAGGCCATCCACGAACCTCTTGATCCTCTCCCTATCAGTAGGGACCAACTCGGTGGCATGACGAGCCAACTTTGAAAAACACATCTCATACTGTGTCACTAATAGCTCCCCTTGACGCAGCTGCTCAAACTGCCTACGCTGCTCCTCCCTGTGAGACTGGAGAACATACTTCTCCAAAAATATAGTGGAGAACTGCTGCCAGGTGACGGGTGCTGCACCAACAGCCCTACGCCTCTCGAAAGACTCCCACCAAGTGAAAGCAGCACCAGAAAACTAAAATGTAGCAAACGAGACCCCACTAGTCTCCAGAATCCCTACAGTACGAAGCATCCTCCGACACTTGTCCAGAAAACTATGGGCATCCTCGCCCTCAGTGCCGCTGAATGTCGGAGGCTGAAGTCTACTAAACCTCTCCAACCTGCACTGCTCATCATCTGGCATAGCTGGAACCACGAAGTCCTCAACTGGAGCAACCGATTGAACTAAGACTGCCCCCCGTGTCTGAACGCCTTGAGTAACCTGCTCAGGTGTCCGGACAGCTGGAGTCTAACTGCCTCCCCCGGCCTGAGATGTAGCGGCAGTAGAAGATACAGCAACTGCATGAGCAAGGATAGTACATACTGTCAAGATCTGAGCCAAGGTCTCTTGAAGACCCGGAATAATAATGGGCACTGCCGGTGCCTGAGCCTGTCCCTCTGGAATACCTGCGGGTGAACCTGATCCTGGATGGTAGGTGGATCCACTGGTACTACCCCGGCTGTTGCACGGGCTGGTCCCCCACCTGTACCACGGCCTCGACCCCTCGCGGGTCTGATCGGTGTTTGGTCAACCGGATCGATAGCGCGTGACCTCACCATCTGTGAGAGAATGAAACAACAGAAATTTAGATTTCCAGAATCAATAGGATGGCACGACAGAATTCAAGAAAATGAGATTTTTCCTAAGGGTTATGTAGCCTCTCGAAGATAAGTACAGACGTCTCCATGCCGATCCGCAAGACTCTACTAAACCTGCTCATGACAGTTGAGTCCTATGTAACCTAGGCTTTGATACCAACTTGTCACGACCCCAAATCCTAAGCCGATTGTGATGGCACCTATCATGGAACTAGGCTAGCCAACAATCACATATTATCATAATATTTTTCGTAGTTTCCAAAATTTGTTTCCGACAATCCATAAGCATTTTAAATTTCCAAACTTTTAAGAAAAACCCAACAAAACAAATAGTCTAATTACTACCCCTAAGACCTGGAGTCGACACGTCATGAGCATCTACGAGTAGTACCAAATATCTCTACTGTCAATAATACATCAAGTATCAAATGAGGGACTAAATACAAAACAAGAAAAGGGAAAAGAGATGTTGTGGACGATGAACAGCTACCTCGAAGTCCAAACTCCGGCTCCGCGATAAAAGAAGGATACTAGCACTCGGAACCAACACCTGTTTCACAATGGTACAGGGATTAATGTGAGTACGTCAACTCAGTAGTAATGAAAATAAATCAAGTCTGAGTAATAAGAAACACATAGGAACAAATCATCAATTCACAATAAATACAAACCTCCTTTCCAACAGTGTATACATTAAATCAACACGCTTTAAAAAGCCAATTTTAGTAAAATAAAAGTGTGATTTCCAACAATTTCAGAAAAATTTCCCAAAGAGTTTAGTGTAAAATGAAATGAATCATAAATAGTCCCTCGGGCCAAAAACTTATATCATAAACCGCCCCTCGGGCTAATCATCACTCAGAATCAGGCGCTCAGCATGCCTCACAATCACTTAGTATCAGCACCTCGGGCAACCTCACTGTCACTCATGCCTCCCAATCACTCGTCACTCGGCACTCGACACTCGCACTCAGTAGTTACCTGCGCTCACTGGGGGTGTACAGACTCCGGAGGGTTCCTACAGCCCAAGCGCTAATAACAAGCCATCTCGTGGAATCAATCACTCAGGCTCTCAACCTCTCATAGATCATAACAATGTAGAATGTTGCGGCATGCCCCGATCCATAATATCCTCACAACATTGGCTCTCAGCCTCACTCAGTCAAAAACTCTCAAAAATTACACTCGGGCCATCAATAACGGGGTACTCGACCCAAAATAGTATTTATATCACAAAATAGTGTAAATAAGACTGAGTTTCAAAATCAGTTAAACATAATATGACTGAGTGTAAGTCGTAATCACTAAAGTGAGGAATATCAGAAAATAGCCCCCAAGGGGTTTAAACAGGTCGGTATAAGGCCCCAAACATGGCTTACGGCCCAAATATACCAAAAGTGTAAAAATACAATTTATCATGTGATTTAAAAGCAATTACGCGACTCAATAGTTACCACAGGAAGAATCAAGATCAAATCTCCTATCAGTGCACGTCACACACTCATCATCCAGCGTGTGCGTCATTCCAAAACAATGAGAAAATGCTAAGTCCGGGGTTTCATACCCTCAGGACAAGATTTACAATCATTACTTACCTCAAACCGATCCAAAAATCTATTCCGCGATACTCTTGCCCCACAAATCGGCTCCCAAATGCTCCGAATCTATAAAAACCAGATTAATAATATCAAAATATGCTAGGGAGACGAAACCCATTCGAAATTTATTACAATTAGGCACAAATCCCGAAATTGGCCCAACCCGAACCCCGGACCCACGTCTCGGAATTCGATATAAATCACAAAACTAGAATCCTTATTCCCTCACGAGTCTACCCATATCAAATTCACCAAAATACGACCTCAATTGCCCACTCAAATCATCAAAATAAATTCTCAAACTTTCCTCCCATTTTCCCCAGATTTCCACTTTAATTCCTCAAATTGAATGATAAAAATCAAGACTAAATCATGGAATTAATCCAAATATGATAGAAGAACACTTACCTCAAGAACTCTACTGAAAATCTCTTCAATTTCCACCTTCTCCCGAGCTCTCCCATGGGTTTTTGCAAAAATAGACTAAACCCTCGTTTTGAACTTAAAAAAAGTATGCCCAGCTTTTACTCTTCGCGAACGCGGTCCTAGGCACGCGTTCGCATAGCAAATTCCAACAGCCCCCTAACTTAACTCTACGCAAATGCCGATTCCAGCCCGCGAACGCGATGCACAACCTCTCCCAGACCTACGTGAAAGCATGGACCCAGTCGCAAACGCATAGGCCAATCGGCATGGGGTCCTCAGACGACTCACACTTTACGCGAACGCGCCCGCTCCCCCGCGTTCACGATGACCACTCTACTCACCACTTCGCGTTCGCACCCCTTCGTCTCCGAATGCATAGAACACCTGGACCCCTTCCACAAAACACTCTATGCAAACGCGAACCCCCCTCCGCGAACGCATAGAGTAAAACTCTGAAGCAAAAACACCAGCAAAACAACCAAGTTTAAAAACCAAAAATCGATTCGTTAACCACCCGAAATTTACCCGAGGCCCTCGGGACGTCAACCGAACATACCAACACGTCCCATAACCTTATTCAAACTTAGTCGAGACTTAAAAATACCAAAAACAATGCCAAAACACTAAATTCACCTCGGATTCAAGCCTATGAACTTTGAAGTTTCCAAATTCCACCAAAGATGCCGAAATCATCCAAAACACTTCTGATTGACCTGAAAATTTGCACACATATCCAAAATGACACTACGAACCTGCTTCCACATCTGGAATTCCATTCCGACCCCGATAGGCTATTCTCCACTACCGACCGAAAGTCGCCAAAAACTCAATTTCGCAAATTCAAGCCTAATTCTACACCGGACATCAAAACCACATTCCGAACACAATCCTAAGCCCCAAATCACCTAACGAAGCTATCCGAGCCATGAAATCTATATTCCGAGGTCGTTTGCCAATAAGTCAACTCCCAGTAGACTTTTTCCATTATTAAGCCAATTTAAGAGACTAAGTGTCTCACTTCTCACCACGGCCACTCCGAACCCAAACCAACCGACCACAACACATCATAAACAAACTAAACAAATCATGACAAGGCAGAAACAATAATAACGGAGAAAATTCCACGGAACGACCGGCCGGATCGTTACATCACATGAAGAGGACTTGCCCCAGGCTGCAGGGCAAGGCAGTACAGTAGAGTATGTAACCTATGATTGCAGCACCAACAATCCGGCCATCCAAAGGTGGAATTTAGGTTGGTAGGGGTCATCCCATAGGTGATGCCCAGGCAGGGGGAGTGCAGTCAGCTTCTGTTCAGTCAGGTGGAGGCCAGCCAGCCGGCGCTCCAGCCAGATTCTATGCTTTTCCGGCCAGACCAGATGCAGTTATCATAGGTATTATCTTCGTCTGCGGTAGGAGGCTTCAGTATTATTTGATCCATGGTGTACCTAATCATATGTATCATCTCTGTTTGCTCATTTCCTAGATGTTCCTCGTGAGTCATTGGGTACTCATATTTATATGCCCACTCTTGCGGGCGATTTTGTGCTTGTGGACCGGATCTATCGATTTTGTGTGGTTGCATTCTATGGGTTCGAGACTAAGGAGGACCTCTTGTTAATTGATATGACCGACTTTGAGGTCATCCTAGGCATGGACTGGTTATCTCCTTATCACGCCATCCTAGATTACCATACCAAAATTGTTACTTTAGCCATGCTTGAGTTTCCGAGGTTGGAGTGGAGAGGTTCCTCAGTTAGTGCAGCTAGTCGGGTTATTTCTTTTCTGAAGGCTCGAGGTATTGTCAAGAAGGGTTTTTTGGCTTATCTCGCTTATGTGCAGGACATCACCGCAGAGTCTCCTACGATTGATTCAATGCCATTAGTTTGGGATTTCACCGATGTGTTTCCTTCTGACCTCCCAGGCATGCCGCCAGAACGTGATATTGATTTATGTATTGACTTGGCTCCATGCACCCAAATTATATCCATTCCACCGTATCGTATGGATCCGAAAGAATTGAAAGAACAACTGGAGGAGTTGCTAGCTAAGGGTTTCATCAGACCGAGTGTATCACGTTGGGTTGCTCCAGTGTTATTTGTGAAGAAGAAGGATGGGACTATGCGGATGTGTATTGACTACCTCCAGTTGAACAAAGTTACCATCAAAAACAAGTACCCGTTGCCGCGCATTGATGATTTGTTTGACCAGTTGCAGGGTGATAGGGTGTTTTCTAAGATTGACTTGAGGTCGGGGTATCATCAGTTGAGGATTCGGGACTCTGATGTTCCGAAAACTGCCTTCCGTACTAGATATGGTCATTATGAGTTCCTAGTAATGTCCTTTGGCTTGACTAATGACCCAGCATCATTTATGGTTTTGATGAACATGGTGTTCAGGCCTTATATCGATTCTTTTGTAATTGTCTTCATTGATGACATCTTGGTCTACTAACGTAGCCTAGGGGAGCACGAGCAACATTTGAGAGTAGTGCTTCAGACCTTGCGGGAACAGAAGTTGTATGCTAAGTTCTCCAAGTGTGAGTTTTGGTTAGATTATGTGGCATTCTTGGGGAATGTGGTATCCGGAGAGGGTATCAGGGTGGATCCTAAGAAGATTGAGGCAGTTTAGAGTTGGCCACGTCCCACTTCAGCGACCGAGATCAGGAGTTTTTTGGGATTGGCAGGTTATTATTGTCGGCTTATGGAGGGATTTTCATCCATGGTAGCCCCTCTGAATAGGTTGACCCAGAAGGGTGCCCCATTCTGATGGTCTGACGTGTGTGAGGCGAGCTTTCAGAAGCTCAAGACAGCTTTGACCACAACACCAGCTCTAGTGTTGCCTTCTGGTTTGGGGATGTATACAGTTTATTGTGACGCTTCACGCATTGGATTAGGATGTTTATTGATGCATGAGGGACGATTTATTTCATATGCTTCACATGAGCTGAAGATTCATGAGAAGAACTACCCCGTGCACGATATGGAGTTGGCAACGATTGTTCATGCTCTTAAAATTTGGAGGCATTACTTTTATGGAGTGTCTTGTGAGGTTTATACAGACCACCGCAGTTTACAGCACTTTTTCAAGCAAAGGGATCTTAATTTGAGGTAGCGTATGTGGCTTGAGTTACTGAAGGATTATGACATCACCATTCTTTATCATCCCGGCAACGCGAATGTGGTTGCAGACGCCTTAAGCAGGAAGGCGGAGAGTATGGGTATCTTGGCATTCATTTCAGCGGAGGAGAGGCCTCTAGCCTTGGACATTCAGTCCTTGGCTAACAAACTTGTGAGGCTGGACATTTCAGAGCCCAGCCGATTTCTTGCGTGTGTTGTTGCTCAGTCTTCATTATTGGGGCAGATCAAGGCTCGACAGTTTGATGACCCGTACTTGGCAGTTCTTAGAGAGACGGTACTACAGGGTGGTGCCAAGGAGGTTTCTATTGGCGAGGATGATGTTTTGCGACTTCAGGGTAGCCCACGTGTTCCTAATGTTGATGGTCTGAGGAAGAGGATTCTAGAGGATGGACACAGTTCACGGTATTCTATTCATTCAGGTGCTACGAAGATGCATCGTGACCTGAGGCAGCACTACTGGTGGGGGAGGATGAAGAAAGACATAGTGGAGTATGTGGCTAGATGTCTAAATTGCCAATAGGTTAAGTATGAGCACCAGAGGCCAGGAGGCTTAGTACAACAGATGCCTATACCTGAGTGGAAATGGGAGCGCATCACTATGGACTTCGTAGTTGGGTTGCCACGGACATTACGGAAGTTTGATGCGGTTTGGGTTATTATAGACAGGTTGACCAAGTCGGCACACTTCATTCCAGTAGCCAATACTTATACTTCAGAGGGGTTGGCCCATATCTACATTCGGGAGATAGTTCGGTTGCACGGTGTGCTCGTGTCCATCATATCAGATAGATGTCCTCAGTTCACCTCACATTTCTGGAGAGCCGCACAGTATGAGTTGGGCACCCGTGTAGAACTCAGTGATAAGTTGGTATTTTACCAACTTATCTCCTCTTAATACTTAATCTTTTGTATAATTTTGGTAGGAAATTAGGACATTTTCTGAGGTTTATTGGCATATTTCAGGTATAATATGATTTGGAGAAGAAACGGAAAAAACCAAGTCAAATTGTGCAATAATGTTGAAAAAAGGACTGCTGCCAGTTTTACTCTATGCGATCGCGTAGTATTACATGTGATCGCTTAAGTCACAACCCAGGAAACTATGCAAACGCGTGTGGACAAGTGTGAACGCATAATAGAGAGAGCCCGATCAGCATTTGGTCAAATTCCCTATGCGAACGCAGGGCATACTATGTGATCGCATACCTCAGGGAATTCATTCTCTGGGATCGCATATCTTCAGTCGGGAACGCACAAGACAAATTTTGGGCAGTTATGGGCAGTTTTGGAATTTCACACCTTCATCCGACAAGCCATTTAATACACGACCTAGCAAATATTTGAAGGACCTTTGGCTTATTTTCAGTCTTCTCCACTAGAGAAGAACAAGTTTTGGAAGCTAGGGTTTGCACACACACTTGGGTTTTGAAGATTTGAAGCTTGTGGTTAAGGATTTCTTACCTATTTATGTTTATTTCTTCATTTCCTTTCTTTGTATTGAATACTTAAGTGTGTAGTATTTATTTCCAACACCCAATCATGTTTATGGAAATATTCATGTTTAAAGTGTGGATTAAATACCTTGTTGTGCTTATGTATTGAATGATTTTTCATCTTTTATGAAGTTAGTTATTGTTTCTTTAATTATTCTTGTTCTTTAATGTTTCCAAAGGGATTAGCTAACCCTAGGACTCACCCATTAACTCCGAATTAATTTTGGAAAAGATAATTTGGGGTTGGGAAAGATTAATTAACAAGAACTAGAGGCTTTAACCCTCATTTTATAGATTCTACCTAGGAATAGGATTGAACTACTTGTAGCCATATCCGGGTGTGCTTAATCTCTTAATTGGGTTAGGAATAATTCAATTAGGAAGTCTTGTTAGTCTTCAGAAGAAGCTAATTAAGGATTATTATCCATGGCTAATTAACATAAACTCGCTCATATTTGTAAAATCGTAAAATATATTGGATCGTTACTTGAGTGTAATTCCTGATGCATCCATCCTTGTTGCCATTGATCATTTTACTTGCTTTCTAGGTTAATTTATATTTTTGCATTTAGATATAAATATTTTTACAACCAAAATCTAAGTGTTTGGCGTTGCACGATAAGTGTTAATTCTCTAACATTTCTAATCGCCTACATATTGTTCTCTGTGGGATTCGACCCCAACCCAGTTGGGTTATTATATTTGAGAATCGACCGCTTATACTATTTTAAAGTGTAATTTGAGCGTATCAAATTTTGGCACCGTTGCCGGGGAACAATTTGGCGTAATTTAGGTTGTTTGAGAAATAAGCATAAGTGCTTTGGTCCAAACTTGTGTATATTAGCGTAATTATTTTTCTTACCTTGGTCTATTTTTCTTGTTTGTTCCTAGTTTACTTTCTTAATTTAAAATAAAAATTATTATGGCATCATATAATGAAAATTGGTCGGATGGTAGTTGTTCATACTTTGATGACCCTTGTCCTTATTGTGGAGGACCACACTCGTGGCAAAATTATTTAAATTCTCCCGGGGGTGGATTGTGCGCACAATATCAAACCCATGAGTGGAGTATTTGTGATAGGTGTGGTTGCCAGAATGGTCATTGGTATGATTGTGTTTACTTGTCCGTCCCTTCTCAAAGCCCTCACTATGATGATTCTACTTTTTGTGATGGAAATTTTAGGGATGAGGAAGTGGAGGAAATTGAGCATGGCCGAATGGAGAGTTCAAGCTCATGTTGGAGTGCCTACTTGAAGGAGGAAACAAAGAGCAAAATACCTTGGAGGAGCTTTTGGAAAATAATCTCCAAAATGGCTTGGCACTCAAAAGGTTGCACTCACAAATGGATGAAATGATTGAAGCTTTAAGGGTTCAAAAAGCCTCGGAAGTGAGTGATATCCAAGAACCTTCCTTAGAGGTTGAAGTTGAAAATCCTCCATTGGCATTTGATCGCAACCAAGAAGAACTCTCAAATTCTCAAATTCTCAAAATGACAAGATGATGCTCATGTTGGAGACCATTCTTGAAAATGAGGAGAAGAACAACTTTGCACTCGAGGACTTGAAACATAGTGGGACTCAAAATGATGAGCATATCCGCACTTTGGAGGATCAAATGAAGTCATTAATGGAGGCTCATTATGCCTATAATTTGAAAGTGTGGAAGGAATCCAAGAAGAGTGCAATTCCGAGGAAGAAAGTGAGCTTTACTTTGAGGAATCAATACTTGAACATCCTCCAACCGACTCCAAGAGTATTAGTGATGCTAAGAAAAATGTGGAACTAGAGTCAACCGGTGTAAATGAGAATTTGGTTGAAATTGACTCTATTTCTGGGGAAAAAGAGGATGTCAAATTCCGGAAAGAATTGAAGTTTGGAGGTTTGATGTCACATTCCAAGCACTTTTCAACATTGGATTAGTGTGATGATATGGGAATTGAACTACACGAGTCAATGAAGGATTGCACGGATGAAGACTAATACCATACATTCTACAATTTGAAAGAATAAGTGGTAACGTTGACTTGCGTCGTGTCATGACGTTAAATGTGGCGCTTGGTGGGAGGCAACCCATCGTTTTTAAAAATTTTGGTCATTTTGAAATTTTCTTTTTTAGAATAGCTTATTATATTGTTTCTAACCAATCTGCCAAGTTTCAAAATTTTTGGAGTTGATTTGAGTAGGCCGGGGTAACCGGGCAGCCAAAAACCAGTAGCTGGTGCAAAATTGCAGAGCAGCACACTGTTACACTATGAAATCGCGGCATAATCAATGTTATCGCATAACAGTCAGGATAAATTACACTATGCGATCACAAACAAGCCATCGCGAATTTCAGGGACTTTTTGCACTATGCGATCGCAACTGCCTATCCGCGATCGCATTTTTCCAGGTAAGTAAAATTGATTTTAACACTGGAAACGGACCAGTGCCCACTCTTCTTCCCAAAACGAATTCCCTCACCCCTTGGACCTCAAAAATAATCAAAAGGGTTTCTCTCTTCAATTTCACACAACTAATCAAGTTCAATCCCAAAGGTATGTGCTTCATCACTCTAATCCTCCTTCAAAATTCGATTTTTTGTGATATTAGTGTAAATAAACACCCATTTTTGTTTATTCTTCATATCCACTGTTTAATATTGCTAATTTGGAGTTTTTGTTTTGAATATTGAGTTTGAATGTGTGCAGGCTTGCTGGGTAAGGTTGGTTGAGTGAATTCTTGCTTCTTGAACAAAGTTTGGGGTTAAATCTGTGCTTAAATTCCCTAAAAACGTGTGTGCAAATCTGATGCACTTTGTGTGTTTGGGGAAATGCTCAAGAGAAAATATAACTGGGCGAAAAAGGAAGCTCTGCGACCGCGAGGCCCTGTGCGCAATCGCACTGTTTTAAAATCTTCAATGTGGAGGTTTTGTCTTATGTGATTGCATCACATGCTCCGATCGCACAGTATCAGCACTGTGAACAAAGAAAAATACTCTATACGATCGCCAGGCATGGGACGCAATCACACTGCCTTAAAAAACTGGCAGTAAAACAGTAGCTCCGAAAATTTTTGTGATGTTGCTTCGCAATTCTTTTCTTTGGCCTAGATACATCATAATACAATGTAACAAGTACCCGTTCATGCGTTTAACATGTGGTCTACATTTGTAGGTACTTTGTTTATAAAATGGCCTCGAAAAATATTTAAAATGTGTAAAATGTGCAAGAGACTCCTCCCCCAGCTGTGGAAGAAGGATATTTTGATGCAACCAGATTTACGGCGGCTGAGTGTGAAAGAAATTATGACAAACTCATGTCCAAAAGCATTTTCAAAGAAAGAGGCATACATTTAGACAACCTTGATGCTAAGATGCCGGATTTTTACCGGAGATTGATTAACAGTGGATGGATGTGCTTTGCTCATGAACCGATTAAAGCGAACTACACAATAGTTCGTGAGTTTTATGCCAATGCATTGAAGAAAAATTTTCAGGGGGAAGTATACACTTTTGTTAGGGGCAAGAGGATCGACTTTGGCCCCGAGGTAATAAATGCACACTACGGGCTTCCCAATGCTGACAATGAGATATACAGAGCCAAAGGAAGAGAGAGAGGAACACAATGTTTGGTGGAGAAGCTTCATGACGGGGTGCAACCAACTTGGGAAAGAATACACAAAGGGGTTGATTCTCATTAATTCACTGCGGAAGCCAAGATTTGGCTATCCATTATCTGTGCTAGGATTGAGCCAGCTAGACATGAGACTGAGGTGACGCCTGAGAAGGCATTGATGATTGCTGCCATTATGGATAGTTTTCCAGTGAGTGTGGGCCAGCACATTGTGAGTGAAATTGAGGAAGCATGTAACGGAAGGTCTAGAAGCCTATTCTTTCCCTCATTGATCACTCAGTTGTGTTATGATGTTGAGGTGCTACCGAACTCGACTGATGTTGAGAAGGACCCTGGCATAGAAATTTATCCATTACTTCGAAAAGGGGCAACTGCGGGAAGAAGAAGAAGAGAAGAATTGATGTGTTATCTCCTTCATTTGGGCAGTTTGATGAGACTGCTGAAGGATCCGATGGTGTCTCCACAGCTACAGCAGGATCACATGACCCCATGACTCTACTTCCTTATGGGCCCCCCACTATGCGCCACACTTGTCATCATATCTATATAGTAGATGCTAACATTCGACAGCTTGTCGCGGGCCTTCCCTCTGGTCCATCTGGTGAGGGCACTTCGACTGGGTATGGTAAGAAGCCACCGAATTTGAATGATGTAGTGTTGGAGAAAAAATAAATCAAGAAAAGATTGGGTATGGTAAGAAGCCACCGAATTTGAATGATGAAGTGCTGGAGCAAAAAGCAATCAAGAAAAGATTAGAAGACATGAGCCGGAGACAAGGAAAGGTTGAAAGGCGATAGATGAGGTTCAAGGAGCATGAGAAGAAGAAAAGTAAATTTCTGTCAAGGATGATGCACAAGTTGAGTTCACTCTGTGGCTCACAGGATTCTAAGGATGATGATGATGAGGATTTGGAGCTTAGATTTCCCACCACCTCCAGCTCCGAGTGATGCAGTTTCAGGGAGCACCTCCTTCATTTTACCTTGTTTTGATTAGTTGCATTGGGGACAATGCAACACTTTAGGTTGGGAGGCTCATATTTGGTCTATGTTTGTAGAGAATTATGTGGAGCACGATATATATATATATATATATATATATATATATATATATATTTTTTTTTGTGAACTTTTGTGGATTGGTTGACATTGTCAGTTTATTAGTAATATTTTGTAAAATTAGCATGTTCTTGTTGGTTTCTAGTTTTCTTGTTTTTTATTTGTGTTTATTTTGGTTTTTATTTTTGTTTATATAGTAGTATTAATGAAATTCCTTGGTTTTTCTTTCTACCCCGGTTCTTTTTCAAGAAATTTATTTGTGTTGAACCGGGTGACTTTTCCCTATAATGGATGGCGTGACAACTTTCTTAAGGGATTAGTCTTGTTTACTTTTTCTTTTTTTTTTACAAAGTAAATAATTTTTATTAGTTAGTTTAGTAGCTAGTTGTGAATAAATTGGTTTTTGGGGTGTAATCTTCTGTCCATAAGCCAACGTGTGGCTTGTTTGGTACCAATATAATTTAAACTTTGGCATATGAAGTTTTTGATCTTTAAAATAGAAAAAAAAAATATAATAAAAAAAATGAATGATTAAAGTAATGTTCCTTGTTGTGACTTTTAGATTCTAATTTTGGTTCTTTGATTCACTAAATAACTTCTTAGGCTACATGTGACTTCCTTGATATTCATTGATTCCAATTGGATTTTGGATTTGTATTTCACTTGAGTTTGCATGTGCTATGTGTGGTGAGCTTTAATTAGTGAAAATCAAGAGTTTAGATGAAAACCTAGGGTTTTGATAAAAATGGAATTTTACCATGAAATTTGTTATGGAATCTAGTAAAAATCACATATTCTTGATCCTAAGGTTATGGGTAACAATTTTTTTTTAAAATTTTCGAAACCCGGGCACGTGGGCCCGGGGTGGATTTTAGGAATCTTGTGATTTGGGATGGGAAATCACTCTAATAGTGGAAGTATGATCTCTTGAGCCTATATTGACTAGTTTTTACCCTATTTGAATAGTTTTGGATCGTTTGGTTCCGATTTGAGGTCGTGAACGCATTCTTGGGTTTGGACGTAAGCTTTGGGATAAGGTAAGTCTATTTTCTAACCTTGTAAGAGGGAAATTTCCCCATAGGTGAAATGATTATTTACGTGCTACTATTTGTGGGGGGTTACGTACGCACGAGGTGACGAGAGTCCATACGTAACTACTATTATGCTTAAGTCCGGGTAGTCTAGGACCCAAAGCATGCTATACTTGAATATTTGTAACCTTATTGACAAATTTAAAATTCTTAGATCATATCAAATTAGTAAAGGAATTTCTAAATAAGTTAAATTTCATTTTTTTTTCCTCTTAATCGTGAAAAGAATATTGATTGTTCCTTGGATAAATGTTTCCTGGTGAGTTCTTGATTGACTGTTTGATTATGTGTATTTACATTTGACTGCGTCGCGTGTACGATTCGCAAGCGGGGTAAAAGATGCATATATGGTTCGAGTCGTTCGACCCTCCGGCAGTGCACATTTTATTATTATGTTGGATCGGATCATACGCCACGACATTATTTGCGCATGCTATTTGCTTGGCACTACTGTGACTTGAATTGCTTAAAATGCCTTGGAACATAAAATGACAACTTAAATGACAGGAATTTATGTACGTTTATATTTTTGGAAAGGCTCATTATTTTCTTTTATTTAGCCTTGATATTCATGCTTAGACACATGCTTAAGTATACTGTTTGATCCTAGTAAATGTCAAGTTGACCCCTCGTCACTACTTCTTCAAGGTTAGACTGAATACTTACTAGGTACATAATGTTTATGTACTCATGCTACGCTTATGTACTTAATTGTACAGGTTCTGAGACAGGTGCATCTAGTTATCAGTTCGGAGCGTGTTCCTGATCTAGAGGCAGAGATTCCACGGTGAGCTGGTTATCCATATGTCGTTCAGCAGCGCGTTAGAGTCTTTTATTTTGCTTATTCTGTCTATTCCATTTCAGACAGTAGAGTAGATGTATATTTTGTCCATTCTACTAGATGCTCATACTTGTGACACTAGTTCCTGGCACACACATTGGTAGACTATTCTTTTAGGAATGTAGTTATGTAAATCCGACTTCTTTTGATCATTTCAATTAAATTTGCCTTTGATATTTTCTATTTTCACATGCTTAGTGATGAAAACTTAGGCATGGTTATAAATGGGTCTTATAAATTAAAAGGGGCTCAGTAGATGAATTGGGTTGGCTTGCCTAGCATTGGTGTTGGGCACCATCGCGGCCTAGAATGGAATTTGGGTCGTGACAGTATGAGATGTAAATAGATTTTCAAGCCAAGAATGTATTAAAACTGAGATAGTATTATAATTATATCAAACTTCATCAACTATTTCAACAAAAAGAAATTACTCCATTATGAAGTAAGAAAAGATAAAAAATACTTTCAAAAAAACTAAGACTATTTTTACTACAAAGAGAGACTAGAGAAAGAGACCAAGAATACTCTTCTTTCTCTATAGAAAACTATATAGGAAATTGGATACAAAGAGGAATGTTTTCTTCTACAAGCATATGCCTATTTATAGGAGAATTCCTACGAGGCCTTGATGAGAACTTGCAAGATAATATCAATATATCATATGGCCTTGATGAGAAATTGACAAGGCAATTTGCCATGAAATTTTGGTGAGAATTTTCCATAACGTTTGTATCTCTTGACTTTGTGCAGTCTTAGATGAAGTTGTCACGGATGCATCATTCTTCCTTCAACTGTAAGTTCTTTCTTTTTCTCTTTTTCCATGTATTATTTTTCCTGCAGGAATTGTTAGAAAAGTACGAGAATAAGATATAAATTGGTCATGTTTTATATCAAAAATATTATATCTTTATATTAAAATATATGAATAATTTATATCCATCAGCCGTTCAGACTAAAAAATATTGGTACTACTTATCAACGCCTAGAAAATCAAATGTTCGAGGAACAAATAGGTAAATCAATGAAGGTTTATATTGATGATATGTTAGTTAAGTCCCTGCGAGCAGAGGACCATTTGAAACATTTGCAGGAGACCTTCGACATACTAAGAAAGTACAACGTGAAGCTCAACCCGGAGAAATGCGCATTCGAGGTTAGCTCGGGCAAGTTCCTCGGCTTCATGGTATCAAATCAGGGGATCGAGATCAACCCCGATAAAATAAACGCCATCGAAGATATCACGGTCATGAATAATGTCAAGGGCGTACAAAGGTTAACAGGGCGCATAGCCGCCCTAGGTCAATTCATTTCGAGGTCCTCAGATAGAAGTCACTGGTTTTTCTCACTACTTAAGAAGAAGAGAAATTTCGCATGGAACCCGGAATGCCAGCAAGCCATAGAAGAACTAAAACAATACTTCATGAGCCCGCCATTTCTTCACACTCCGAAAGTGGACGAGCAACTCTACTTATATTTAGTGGTATCAGAGATAGCGGTAAGTGGGGTCCTAGTTCGAGAAGAGCAAGGTACGCAATTCCCTGTTTATTATATTAGTCGGACCTTAGGTGAGGCCGAGACCCGATATCCACACTTATAAAAATTGGCGCTTGCTTTAATAAGTACCTCTAGGAAACTAAAACAGTATTTTCAGTGTCACCCAATTTGTGTTGTGACTACCTATCCCCTTCGCAATATTTTGCACAAAATCGAGCTCTCGGGTCGATTGGCCAGATGGGCCGTCGAGATCAGTGGGTATGATATCGAGTATCAACCCCGAATGGCCATCAAGTCTCAGATCTTGGCAGACTTCGTGGCCGACTTTAGACCAGCCCTCGTACTCGAGGCTGAAAATGAATTATTACTAAAATCGGGTACATCTTCGGGGGTGTGGACCCTCTTTACTGACGACGCTTTGAACGTGAAGGGGTCCGGGCTGGGCATCGTTTTGAAGGCGCCCACAGGTAATATAATTAGACAATCTATCAGAACTTCGAAATTAACTAACAATAAGGCCGAGTATGAGGCCAGATTGCAGATCTCGAGCTGGCTAAAAGGTTTGGGAGCAGAGGTCATCGAGGCCAAATATGATTCCCTACTTGTGGTAAACCAAGTCAACAGAACTTTCGAGGTTCTAGAAAACCGAATGCAGAGTTACTTAGATAAACTACAGGTGGCTCTACATCGATTCAAAAAATGGACCCTACAACATGTACCTCGGGAACAGAACAGCAAGGCTGATGCCCTTGCAAACTTGGGGTCATCGGTCGAAGACGACGAACTTAGCTCAGGGATTGTCGTACAACTTTCGAGGTCAGTGATTGAAGAAGTCCATGTCAAAATAAACTCTACAAGTCTGACCTGGGATTGGAGGAACAAGTACATCGGATACCTAAGGAACAAGAAGCTTCCACTGGACCCGAAGGAGTCGAGGACTCTACGCACAAAGGCAATACGATTCACATTGGGCGAGGATGGAACACTGTCTAGGAGAATGTTCGATGGACCATTGGCGATATGTTTGGGACCAGGAGACACCAACTAGGTCCTACGGGAGATTCACGAAGGCACTTGTGGAAATCATTCCGCTGCTCAGTCATTGGTTCACAAAGTTATCATAGCAGGATACTGTTGGGCCGATATGGAAAAGGATACAAAAGAGTTTGTTCGAAAGTGCGACAAATGTAAAAGGTGTGCGCCAATGATTCACCAGCCCGGGGAGCAACTCCACATCTTATCCCCATGGCCGTTCATGAAGTGGGGAATAGACATCGTCAGCCCTCTACCATCGGCCCCAGGTAAAGCTCAGTTTATTTTATTTATGACTGATTATTTTTCTAAGTGGTTTGAAACACAGGATTTCGAGAAAGTCAGAGAAAAGAATTCATAGACTTCATTTGGGACAACATTATATGTCGATTAGGGATGCCTGCCAAGATTATATGCTACAATAGCAAGGAATTCATTGGCAGCAAAGTGACTAAATTTCTCAAGGATCACAAGATTAAAAGGATTCTATCGACGCCATATCATCCTAGTGGAAATGGACAAGCCAAATCAACAAACAAGACCATCATTCAAAATATAAAGAAACGATTGACCGATGCTAATAGGAAATGGAGAGAGATACTGCCCGAGGTTCTTTGGGTGTACCGCACGACGTCGAAATCCAGTACAGTGGAAACAATGTTCTCTTTAGTCTATGGTGGCGAAGCTATTATCCTGGTCGAAGTCGGGGAACCTAGCCTCAGGTTTGATATGCAACGGAAGAATCAAATCATGAGGAAATGAATACAAGCCTCGAACTTCTGAATGAAAGAGGGGAAGCCGCACAAAAACAGCGGATCCAAAGTTATTATAATCGAAGAGCCAATCGTCGACAGTTTAAAATTGGGGACATAGTACTAAGAAAAGTCACCCTCAACACTCGAAACTCGAACGAAGGAAAACTTGGCCCTAAACGGGAGAGACCATATCAGGTCCTCAACAACATCGAAACAGGACCTTACAGGCTTGGCACGATGAACGGCGAGCAATTACCAAACAATTGGAACGTCTCATTCTTCAAACAATACTACTGCTGAGGTATTACCTTCTCCATTTTCATTTATAATTAAATTAACCGATTGCATGTGTTCGATCGAAGATGTCGATGGATTCCTCAACACGATATCCTTAGTTTTGAACGTACGTGTTTCTCTCTTTTTCCCTTAGACCAGTTTTTGTCCCAAATAGGTTTTTCCGGTGAGGTTTTTAACGAGGTAACCATTGTTCGTGCTAACTTAGATCAATTCAACAGTATCCGAGGATTCTTCACAATCAACCTTGAATACTGGGGGGCATCACCCTCGAATGTCAGCTTTGTTGCAAGGAAAGTACTTCATGTCAACAGGGTCTCGATAGGTAAATTTTGTAAGGGCCAAACATTTGAATGAGTCGTGCCCATGTAGGTGACTCGAGCCCTAACATCAAACATGTACGCATGTATAAATATCTATTAAGAGAAGTATTTTTCCTTGCCAAATATTTCATGCCTTAGAAAAATTTTACTTTAAAATTTCATACTCTTGATCTATTGTGCAAACAGGCTTAAGGGCTGATCATAACTGAAGTTCGAAAGACTAACCCCACACTCGAGGACTGCCGTCTGAAAAATAGACGTGGCTGAATAATTAAAACCTCAAGATCGTAAGGCCTTAAAAAGGCAACCCTCAATTTTTATAGGCCACGGCCACCCCACTCGGGGACTGACACATCGAACAAGTTCGAAGTGTAACAGGAAAACAAGCCCAAGAGGCAAGCCCGAAATAAAAATACTACGGCCAAATTAACATGGTTCGGAGACGTCCGCATTCCGTAATAAAACATGCCTTCGAATATTTTCATAAACCGTTAAAAAGGCTACCCTCGGCAAAATTACAAATGACTTCGCTAATATCGAGCCTGGGTACAAAATTGTTCGAACTCTCGAACAAGTTCCTTATTTCATGCTAAGGCATTACGAATCAAAGGGTTTCGATAATATAGACCCTCGAAAATCCTAATGGGTCCAGATTTGTTTGAACCCTCAAACAATTTCTTATCGCATGCTAAGGCATAACAAATTTTACATATACTTTTCAAGCCGAAAAGGGGAAAAATCCATTCTTTTTTACAAAGGCCACATCGGCCTAATACAAAACCCTATGGTCATTTTTATTTTTGAGTTCGAGAAATCATCCTCACTCAACTAAAACCTAAGGTTTATCCTACTTCGAGTTCGAGCAAGCACTCACTCGACACTAGTTCGGTTTCGGTCAAAATACCTAAACTTCAAACCAATGAATACTATTCCATAAGGCATAAATAAAGCAAAATTCTGTAAGGCAGAAACAAGGCAAAGTCTCACAAGACAAGATCGAAAGAAAGGAAAATATCTTATATGTATCAAAATCATTTACAAGGGCGACATGGCCCGGTCGAGGTTCTGTACAAAAATTCGAAGGAGAAAATCCTAAGTGCCTAATCCTCCCCGGGAGCTGAATCTTCACCATCGGGATCCCTTCCGCTCTCGTACACGCTCACGCTCCCGCCGTCATCATAATCAGAGGAGGAGGCCAGTGCCTTAGCATCGACTTCGAGCTCTTTAGCACTTTTTATCTCATCAGTGATATCGAAGCCTCGAGCATGGATCTCCTCGAGAGTTTCCCTCCGAAATTGGCACTTGGCAAGCTCGGTAACCCAATATGCTCGAGTTTCGGCAGCATCGTTAAATTCCTTTGCTTGGGCTTGAGCGACTTCAGCATCAGACCATAAGATGACCACGATCGCCTCTGCATCAGCCTTGGCCTTCTCAGCCTTAGATTTAACCTTTGCAAGTTCGGTGGCCAACCGAGCTTGGAGCTCCTCAATTTTCTTGTCCTGTGCCGAGTTCTTCTCTTTCAAGCCCTGGAGCTGGTTTTCAGCCGATGATAACTGAGCTTGAGCAGCCTCCTCCTCTGAGGCAAGGCGGTCCATATTTTGCTTCCATGCTAAGGTCTCCACCTTCACCATATCTACCTCTCCTCGGAGTCGCTCGATCATCTCGAGCTTCTACTGGACCTGTGAGTTCGAATTGTTAGCCACCATTCCCGAACCAATGCCATGAGCTTCTAAGATTTTTATTAGCTGCTCGGTCAGGTCGCTTTGTTCTTTCTGAGCCACAGCTAGCTCAGCTCGGAGGTCCTTTATCTCTTCTTCTTTTTGCCCACTGAGAATTTTAAGGGTATTCTTCTCCTCGGTGAGCCTTTGAATGTCGGCCTCGTACCGGCTAAATTCTGATCGAGACCTAGAAAATGCCTTATGATGAAGCACCTCTACATAGAAAGAAGGAAAGATATTAGACAAAGAGAAAAATACAAGTATGATATCAACAAGGAAAGTTAAGGATTACCTAATTCAAGGCTTGTTGTGCCTCATTGAAGAGGCACGGTGCTCCCACTTCGTCCATCAGGGCTTGGTCTTCCTATGTGACCAGACGCCGAAGATAACTGGACACCCCTACGGGGACAGCAAAAACTCGTGCATCCTTCAGGATGGAGATGGCGATCGTTCGTTTGATCCCGGGACAGACGCTAGCGGCCGGGAACTGATCGGTCAGTCTGAAACTCGAGGAGGTTCCAGGAGAATCCTTCCTTAGTATTTCCAAGTCACACAGGCCGGCGACATCCTCGCTCCCGGTAAAATAACCATGGAAGGGGTCCTCCCCTCCGTGGGCTCCTTTTGCATCGGGAGTCTTTATGTCTTGAGCCTCCCGAATCATATCCTCGGTAAATGAAGGGAGGGACGAGTATTCTCCAACTTCTATTGCCCCAAGTGGGTCTCTTGGGGAATTATTTTCATCTCGAGGAGCCTCAAGACTGACCTCCACAGCCGATTTTTCCCCATTTTTCCTCGAGATGAGGCATCTTCAGCCTTTTCCAGACTCCCCGGAGTCTCCTCCCGAGGCCCCGTCAGCTCGGGGAAGAATGTTTTTGTATGCTACCAGCTCGGCGGCCTTTTGAGCCTCGGTGTTTGTCTTTAATCGGGCCAATAGCCCGGAGCCGTCTTCCTCATCTTCTTCTTTCTCTCTTAGGAGTTGAATTGAATCTGCAGACAAGGGGTGATATCATTTTTGGGCTTACGAGCCACTCTTTTTTTAGGCTATGGATCCTCGGAGGTCGAGGTCCTTTTTCTTTTTTTCTCCTTTACCATCTTCGGGACCGAGATCGAAGTTTCTTCTTCACCAGATGTGGGCTTCATGACTGCATCTTTGCCGAGATCTGCAGGAAAAGAAATTGAGTAAGTATTGGAGGAATGTTTTAACTAGATCATCAAATACATTAAAAGGGCTTATCATGATTTTTGGCTTTCCACCGGCCTTTCTATAAGTCGCGCCATGGGTGCTCAGCATACGTTGAAGTCGAGACCAGGTCCCTAACCTAGCTCTCGAGGTTAGGAATTGCACCGGGCATCCAGGCAGCCTCTACACCATCAAAAAGAATGCCGATGAGGAAAATTGAGGAAGCAAATTAACAAATAGAAACTAATAGTGGGATCGTACTTACATTTCATATTCCGCTTCTCGGGAAACAGCATCTTCTTGGTCGGTATCAGGTCTGAAGTCTTCACTCTGACGGATCGACCCATCCAGCCTCGATCCTTGTCCTCGTCTATGTTGGAGATGAAAACCTTGGTGGCCCGACGCTGGATCTTTATTAGCCCACCTCAGTAAAGTCGGGGACTGTATAACCTGATGAGGTGGTCGATAGTGAAGGGGAGCCCGTCGACTTTGCTCGAGAAGAATCGAAGCAATATTAAGATCCACCAGAAGAAGGGACGGATTTGCCCAAGGGTCACCTGGTACTTTCTACAGAAGTCCATGATAAGTGGATCGAGGGGCCCCAACGTGAAAGGGTAAGTGTAAACACTCAATAACCCTTCCATGTGGGTGGTAATATCCTCCTCTGGGGCCGGTATTACTACCTCTTTGTTCTTCCAGTTACAATCCTTCTTCACTTTTTCGAGGAAATTCTCAGGTATCGAGCATATGTATCTCGATATCGGCTCACAACGATCGGGAACCGATGAGGTTTTCTCGACCTTGAAATCGGAACTGATAACACCCCCCCCCCCCCCCCCNGAGGATGAAGCGGTTTCCTTTTGGGGCACAGTCTTTGACGTTTTCGCCATTTAGTTTTGAGGTTAAAGGAAGATGAAGATGATGAAATTTGGTGTTTTAAGAAGAGGTTAAGGGTGAAACTTAAAGATTTGCAGATGAAGAACTTGAAAAATAGAGCTTTGAAGGTTAGAGCAGAAGAGGTTGAAAGTAATGTTTGAAAGAGTGAAAAGGAGCACTATTTATGGATTTCACGGCAACGCTTCAAAGTTGCTAGTGGCATACCGTCAACTGACACACATTAATAACCTGAGGAACTGTACCGACGGAACATTCCGGTCACCTCTGTCACTTACGTCATGGAGATGACGTCATGACAGGTCGAGGTAAAGACAGAAGGCTCAATTCGTTTCTTGTCATTACACTCCAAAAAATGAGGGGACTATCTATATACAGTTAAAACTGTACCTACCCGATTTCACTGATTAACGGAGACCAAGAGGGTGGATCGAAAATTGGCCCCGTAATAGATCAGATCGAGGCATGAGGATAAGGTACTGAGTTCGGGATTCGAGGTACCTATCGAGATCGAGACCAGTAGTGATCGAGACCAAACGGGATAGACATCGAACAAGACCGAAGATAGCATAATAAAAAAAAGATGAGATATTTGTGACTGGTCGAGGATCATGACGGAAATCTCGGGAACGGATCAAATCAAGAACGGTTGTTTACCTAATCATGAGATTTCCTTCTGTAATTAGAATTGTACCATAAGAAGAATTTCTCTACTATATAAAGGGGGTTCTAATCATTTGTAATCCATCTGATTCTCGCATATCAAAGCAATGCAATACTCTTTCTCTCTGAAACTCTCTTTTTCGTCATATTATTTCATATTTCATAACTTATTTCTCAATCAGTTCGAAGGTGTCAACTCGAGGGCTGAATTGCATCTCAATACTAGTTTGCCTTACACTATTGTTAATTTCCATTATTAATCCTCGCATTTATCAATTGATATTAGGTAAAATCATGTGTCCTTAAAACCACATATAAGTTTAATTGTTATCCGATTTTAAGGAAAACACTCATCTATTTTATATCTAGTCTAAAGGATCATCAGATTGATCATTACTCCCTCCGGTTCACAATAAGTGACCAATTTGCTTTTAACACGCCCATTAAGAAATACTAAATTCTATACAAAAATACTTACTATGACTAAACTACCCTAATTAAACATTTAATGTGAGGAGTAAGAAAACTTTTTAGGGATATGTACATAGGGGTTATTTTATAACAACAAATTGAATTCTTTTTTGATTACGTAACTTGACACTTCTTTTGGACCAAAAATGAAAAAGAAAACTGGTCACTTATTGTGAATCGGAGCGAGTATTATATAGATTTCAACACTTAAAGTTAGGTCTCTTCTTTAATTTTAACTCTAAATATTATGGCATTATTAAATCGACAGCACATGTGCTGACCCCACCTGATTCCTTATTTAGTTGCGCTACACTTATAAAGAAGAACTACTAAAAGCACTGCTACAAAACTGCAACTTTCTGATGGAAAAACAAGTCGTAGAAATTCGGACTGATATTTCGCCAGAAGCAAACGGAAAAAGAATATATTTTTTTACCCAATTAATTTCTTGGTGGTTCTTACCGGCGAAACTGTTGGAGAATTTTGCTTCAAATACGCGCAAAATAGGAAACGCGAATAATGAATAAACATTAATTCTTCAGCGCCCACAAATAACTAGGTGGATTAAATTCAGGAACGAGCAGGATAAGTCAAATATCTTTTTAATTAATTAGTAATCGTCCATCATATATTGGTATGTTATACATACATGGACTTCATACAATTGGCTAGTTGTAAGAGCTGGACTTCAGATGTAGAAATCATATAGAGCGAATTATCATTTTCTGATCTGTAAACGTGTATAAATGACACAATAATTCAGATATCCTTGTTTCAAATCTTTAAAAATCTTGACATATGCTATACAGCTATATAACGAAATTTTACTACTTTAGTTGTTTGTGATCTCGACATGGTTGTCGAAGACTTGTAGTGGCGACCTTCCTCATCAATTCTACAGTATGAGGACCAGGACAAATAACAAGCTAGCCCAAATAGCTGTCATGGCTCTCCATTTCTTTACTACTCCTACTTCTCTATCTTTTATCCTTTATTTCTATTATTAAGCTTCTTCTTTCTTTTTTTTACATCAAACTCGTTACATGCATTTCGCTGACCATGTCATTCTATTTATAGGTGGAATTTTTGCATCCACAATTGCGCATCTCACATAAACTAGCGTAGAAAGAATAGCAAGTTATGGTCATAGTGAATAGCATGTTATGGTCATAGTATCTGAATGTTGTAGTCTAGGCGCAAAAGTTATATTGAATTGTAAAACGTAAATTTAAAAATCCAACTTGTAGTGGGAGGTTCAACGACCAAGTTGATCATGTCAATTATATTTAACACGCAGGTTGGGCACTTGGTTTTTATATTTATTGTTATCTCTTTTTGTTTACCTCGAAATACGAGTAACAATTAAATTTGTAATGTGGTTATAAGGATACGTGATTTAATTCAATATTAATTGATGAATAGCTAAATAAATAAAGGAACTAAATGATTATAATAGATCAAACCAGTGCCATTTGCAAGTTATCGATCTCGACTTGGAATAGTTTCGAGATCGAACGTTAAGAACCACAAGAACAATAAGAACAATAGGAATATTATGGACAATAAGAATAGTAGAGAATTAAGAGTGAGTAAAAGAGCAGAGTGTTTGTATTTCTCAGTAATTGCGTCTATGATTCATGTCCCTTACAAGTGAACAGGGTTCCTCTTTATATAGTAGAGGAATCCTAAATAAGGTATAACTCCAATTTCGGAAGCAAAATACATGATTCATATCAATAACTGTTTAATGGTTCTGCCAATTCTGAGATTCTCGCCGACATTGGTGGTCGATTGCGGATATCTCGTTATTCCGTTACTTTGGTGTCGATTTAGTCTGATCTCGATCACTTCAGTCTTCGTGTTCTTCGAGCCCGAACTCGATTCGATACGGGCTCACTCTCGAGGCAGACCCTTGAGCCCGTAAAATCGGGTGTGGTTGATTTTAACCGTATACAGATAGTCCCCGCATTTCTTAGAATGAAATTATAACAAAGGATTTGAGCCTTGATTCATTCGATACCTCGATCATGACGTCGTCTCCATGACGTAAGTGATGGAAGTGACTGAAACGTCCCGTCGGTTCTGTTCCCAAAAAACCATCAATGCATGTTAGTCGTCGGTCGGCCACTAGTGATACCGAACCGTCGTCTTAAACCTATAAATACCACCTCTTTAGTTGATTTAAACTTTACTTTGATTTGATCATAGACTCTTGAGTTCCCAATCCTTCTAATCCTTCTTATCTTTTTCTCATCACCGCTCATTACACCACCGTTGTTTTCACCGGAGCCACCAGTTTTATACCTTCTTTCTACTTCCTTTATATACACAAATGGCAAAAACCTCCAAAACAGTGCCGCAAAAGGAAAAGGCTCCACTTTCCTCCTTTCCCCCCCCCCCCCCCCCCCCCCCCCNNCCTTTCCCCCCCCCCCCCGCCCACCATGAATATGTTCCTGGACCATGCGTCCTAAAAACTGACTTTAATGTCGATAACCCCTCATCGGTGCCGAGCCGGTGCAAAAATGTGTCGATGTACATGTGTTTGATTACTAAGGGCTATGTCAATGCCATGAAGGAGGACTGTAAATGGGGTCCAGAGGTAGTGGTGCTTATTCCTACACCCAAAGAGAGCCTCACCACACACGTTAAGAGGTTCTTAAGTGTTTACACTTACCCCTTCACATTAGGCCCTGTCGACCCTGTGATTTTTGACTTCTGCAAGAGGTACGAAGTCACCCTCGGTCAGCTTCACCCTTCACTTTGGCGCATAGTGATCATGTTGTGCTTCTACTCCAACGAGGCCGGGGGTTGGAGTTCACTCTGAACCATCTCATTCGGTTGTACAGACCTCGTCTCTATCAAGGGCTAATTACGCTCATTTGCCGAGCAACAAAGGCTCTATTCTCGAACATCGATGAGGATAATGACCGAGGCTGGATGAGTCGATTCATATGGGTGAGGACTTGTGACATAATACCAAAGGAAGAGATGTTGTTCCCTGAGGAGTGGAAATCCATAAGTGAATTTTTGTGCTTCTTTTGATTTTGCCTAACATTTCATTTTAATCACACAGCTGTCCCTTAGATGCCGGAAGTGGTGCCCGATTTTGAAGATTGGATCCAAAAATTCGCCTCTACTTCGACTCGTGCTGAACGAGTATGGAGGGATTTGTCCAAAGGCAGGTGGGAGGCCAAGAACCATGGTAAGAGTCTCTTCTTACGTATTCCGAGGCAATTACACGTTTTCTTCATTGCTAATCTTTCATGTAGGCCTGACCAAAGATTCCATCTTGAGGCCTTCGAGTGAAAGTGGCGAAGCTAAGTCTTCGGATCCGAGGTCGGAAAAGGATAAGAAGAGAAAAGATCCCTCATAATCCGAGGCTTCCAAACCCAAATCTCAAAGGGTGAGGAGAAAACCGGCCTGTCTCTCGGCGAATGAGGTCCAAAGTTGAGGGACTAGGATGAAGAAGAAAAAGAAGAAACCTCGACGTTGATAGTTCTCCCTCGAAAGCCGCTGAGGTTTTCGCATTCCGGGTTTCCACCTGCTATAACCGAGCCTCTCATCGAGGAGGCTTCAAAAAGGAGTTCTGGGGTGAACCCAGGTCTCCCGAGGTCGAGTTTCTCGATCATCGACTTCTACACAGGGCGGGGCCGGTTCTGAAACTCGGAAAATTGGAAAGAGCGCCCCGATCGATTTGCTCGGGGCCATGACAATAGGTCAATTGCCTTCAATGTCGGTCTTCTCCGAAGAGGCGATAAGGGAGGCCCAAAGGCTGAAGACCCCCGAGATCGGCGAAGGCTTTAGCGCTGGTGATCCTTTCCAGGATTGCTTTGTGTGGGTCGATGATGCCTCCGATATTTCTGACGTTTTGATCCTCATGGCAGAATCCCAACGTCTTTTTTCCAAGGTAAGTGCCAGTTTGCTTTTTGGTTATTCTTTTTCGCCTTATTTTTAAGGTCATTCTCTTATAAACCCAACTTGAGTTTTCTTATTTGTATAGGCCTCTGCCAAATTCTGGGCTGACCTTAATCAGTGTGAATCTAATCTCCAAAGGTTCTCGTAAGAGATAAATACCCTAAAAATTCTTTGTGTCCAAAAGGACGAGGTCATAAAGGATCTTCAAGCGGACCTGGCCAACGTTCATGAAGAGGAGGCCGAGTTAGACAAGCAGGTAACCACCTTTTTGATACAGTATGGGATCGACTCAACTGTGGAAGCTAACACTTCGATATCTCAACTGCAGTAGAAGGTGGAGAAGATCGGACTGCTCCGGGCAGAGGTCGATCAAGTCAAAACCGACTGTGGTCGGTGGAAAGCTAAAATGGCTATGGAAAAGGAGGCAGCTTTAGCAAAATCATCTTCGGCAGAGGCCCGACCACAAAACCTTAGATAAAAAAGTTTGGCTCAGGCCAAAAGGGTCGAAGAACCCGAAGCCGGGCTTACTATGGCCAAGGCTGATATCGAAAAGATTGAGGTCATGGAGGACAAGTCCATAGCCATGTACCCGGCTGATGCCGAAGCTGTCCAAACTCTGCTGAGGGAGGCTTCCGACCAGGAGCAGTGGTGCAGTGACTTTTCAAAGTGGTAATCCTGGAGGGAAACTGATTTTGACCTCTCCAAGGAAATTGCTCGGGCCAAAGAGCTCGAGACTGAATCCAGGCAGCTCGCCTCTTCCGATGATGAAGCAGAGGGCACTCAAGGTGAGCCCGAAAGTGGATAAGATGGAGATGAGGCTGCTGAAGAAGATGCCCCGGAGAAGCTGCTCGAGATGAAACCGGTCTCGAGGGGACTAGCCCCGACCGTAGTTAGGTTATAACTTCTTTTCCCTTTTTCTGTTGTAAGGATTTGATCGACCCCTTGTACATGTTTTTTGGTATAATAGAAAATTTACTTTTGATGCCTTCATAAATTTCTCTTTAATGCCTTCGTATGTTTATTTTCCTTTGTTGAAAATTCTTATTGTTGTAGTTGTGATCGAAATAACCCTTAAGCTATTTTTATGAGGGCAAGTCCCCGAGCTCGAAACTCGTTCGAGACCCTGTCTCGGGGTGGCTCGATCGAGCTGACGGATGAGTTATCTTTAATAATCAAGTGTGAACCCTCAGGTTTTCATCAGATGATTGTTAAGTATTTCAAGCTCACCGCTAGATACCCTTTAGGTGAATTTTGAGTTGTAGTCGACATTTGCTTGAGCTCGGAATAACTAAACCTTTCGTTTCGAATCAAGTGAGAGTGATATCTCGAACTCCAATTGTATTAGCCCTTAGGCTGTTTAGATTGGCCCTTCGGCTCTTTAGATCGGCCCTTAGGCTCTTTAGATCGGTCCATAGGCTCTTTATGTTGGCCCTTTGGCTCTTTAAGTTGGGCCAATTCGGCCTCTAAAAACGGGTATCATTTTTTCCTTTTTGGTTTAAAGACTTAGTGAAAAATATTTTATGCCTTAGCAAGTATTTTTTGTACCCATTGGGTTTTTCGAGGCCCAATAATCGGAACCCTATTTTCTCTTAACTCGTTTGTGTTAAGCTAATTTGATACCTCTTGAGATTTTTTCGAAGGCTGATATTATCGAAGCCTTTAAATTATTTGAGGGATGAATTTATCGAAGCCCCTTTTTATTTGCTTTGCTGAGGGTAGCCTTATTTAACCGGTTTTTTCAAAGTATTTGAAGGCATTTAGTTTATGACGGAAGTCGGACGTATCCGAGCCGCAATATTTCGACCGTAGCCTTTTACATGACCGTAGTCTTTAATATGGCTATAGCTTTCGCGTATGTCTCTTGGACTTGTTTCCCGATAACACTTCGAACTTGTTTGAAATGTTAGTCCCCGAGTGTGATGGCCTTGAACTATATATCGAGGGGTGCCTCTTTGAGGTCTTTATGATTTCAAACTTAAATAGCTCGAGTGTGTAGTCCCCGAGTGTTCGGGGTATGCTTGTACTTGGCCCTTGAGCCATTTTTCACAAGTGTTAGTTTTGCATAGTAGATCAGAATCATAGTACATGACTCATACAGTAGAAAATTTGCTTCGAAACATGAGATGTTCGAGAAAAGGAAATGTTTCTTTGAATAATTTCTACATGCCTACATGTTTTGTTGTCGGGATTCGGAATATGGACACAGTTCATTTGACAGTTTGTCCCATTACAAAATTTTTCCTATCGAGACACATTGATACTAGATATATTTCTTGAACACATAACATCTGAGGATGATGCCCCCAGTATTCGAGGTTGATCGTAAAGAAGCCTTGGATATTGTTGGCTTATCCTCAGGTAAAACATAGTTGTTGCCTCGTTAAAAACCTCATCGGAAAACCCCATTTGGGATAAAAACCGGTCTACAGGAAAAAGAGTGCAACGCGTACTTTAAAACCTGAGGTCTCGATTTCTTGGATCGGATTCCTGCAATAAGTTAGTTTCAAATATTTAAGTAAATGAAAGAAAAATGAAAGTCATACCTTAGCAATAGTACCGCTTGAGGAGTGATATGTTCCAGTTATTCGACAATGGTTCGTCGTTCATTGTTCCGAGCTTGTAAGATCCTTTCCCGACTATGTCGAGGATTTGATAGGGTCCTTCCTTTTTAGGACCGAGTTTTCCTTCATTTGGGTCTCGAGTATTGAAGGTGACTTTTCTTAAGACTAAGTCCCCGACTTTGAAGTGTCGAAGATTGGTTCTTCTGTTGTAATATCTCTCGATTCATTGGTTTTGTGCCGCCATTTGAACGAGTGTTGCTTCTCTTCTTTCATCTAACAACTCGATACCTGTATTCATGGCCTCGTGGTTTGATTCCTCCATTGCGTGTCGAAACCTGGCGCTGAGCTCCCCGACTTCGGCTGGTATCAAGGCTTCGGAGCCATATACTAAAGAAAACAGAGTTTCTCCAGTACTGGACTTCGATGTAGTACGATATGCCCATAGAACCTCGGTCAATTTTTCTTTCCACTTCCCTTTGGCTTCATTTAGCCTTTTCTTCAAGTTTTGGATGATAGTCTTATTTGTTGATTCGTCCTGTCCGTTCCTACTAGGGTGATACGGCGTCGATAGTATCCTCTTTATTTTGTGGTCTTCGAGGAATTTTGTTACTTTATTGCCGACGAATTGTTCTCCAGTATCACACACTATTTCCGCTGGTATCCCGAATTGGCATGTGATGTGATCCCATATAAAATCGATCACTTCCTTTTCCCTTACTTTTTGAAAGGCCTGTGCTTCAACCCATTATGAGAAATGGTCAGTAATAAATAATATGAACTTAGCCTTACCTGGGGCCGATGGTAGAAGACCGACGATGTCCATTCCCCATTTCATGAATGGCCATGGGGATAAAACCGAGTGTAGTTGTTCACCGAGCTGGTGGATCATCAGTGCGAACTTTTGACATTTGTCGCATCTTCGAACGAACTTCTTAGAGTCTTTTTCCATACTATCCCAATAGTATCCCGCTCTGATGACCTTTCGAAGTAGTGACTCGGCGTCGGAATGGTTTCCACAAGTGCCTACGTGGATTTCCCGCAGAACATAATCAGTATCTCCTGGTCCCAAGCATACCGCGAATGGACCATCGAATTTTCTCCTGTATAACGTTCTGTCTTCGTCTAATGTAAATCGAGCGGCTTTAGTCCGTAAGGTCCTCGATTATTTGGGATCCAATGGTAGCTTCCCATCCTTCAAGTATTCGGTGTATTTGTTTCTCCAGTCCCAGGTTAAGCTTGTAGAATTAATTTCAGCATGCCCTTCTAGATTACAGATCTCGAGAGTTGGACGACAGTCCCCGAGTTGATCTCATCTTCTTCGATCGATGACCCCAAATTGGCAAGTGCGTCGGCCTTAGTTTTTTGTTCTTGAGCTATATGTTGTGGGGTCCATTCTTTAAAGCGGTGCAAGGTTACCTGCAATTTTTCAAAGTACCTTTACATCCTGTCCTCTCCAACTTCGAAGATTCCGTTTACCTGGTTTAACACCAGTAGGGAGTCGCACTTAGCTTCGATTACTTCCACTCCCAAGCTTTTAGCTAGCTCAAGTCCTGCAATCATAGCCTCATACTCGGCTTCATTGCTAGTCAATTTGGCAATTTTTATTGATTGTCTAATAATATTTCCCGTAGGCGATTTCAAAACAATACCGAGCATGTGCCCTTTCACATTCGAGTCACCATCCGTGAAGAGGGTCCACACCCCCGATGATGTACCCAATTTCAGCAGAAGTTCCTTTTTCTACTTCGGGTACGAGGGTCGGTGAAAAGTCTACCATGAAGTATGTTAATATTTGATACTTGATGGTTTTTCGGGGTTGATATTCGATATCGTACCCGCAAAGTTCGACGGCCTATTTGGCCACGGCCCGATAATTCGGGTTTGTGCAAAACATTTCGAAGGGGATAAGTGGTGATTACACATATGGGATGACACTGAAAATATGGCTTTAATTTTCTAGATGCGCTTATTAGTGCTAGCGCCAATTTTTCTAGGTGTGGATACCTAGTTTCTTCATCTCCTAAGGTTCGACTCACGTAATAAACCGAAAACTGCGTACCTTGTTCTTATCGAACTAATACACCACTTACCGCTATCTCGGACACCGCCAAGTATAGGTATATCTTCTTATCTACCTTCAGAGTGTGGAGCAAAAGTGGGCTCGATAGGTATCGTTTCAATTCCTCCAGTTCTTGCTGACATTCCGGGGTCCATGTAAAATCGTTTTTCTTTTTGAATAAGGAAAAGAACCTGCGGCTTCGATCTGATGACCTCAAAATGAACCGGGCTAGGGCAGTTATCCGTCCAGTTAGCCTCTGAACGGCTTTCACATTTTCCACGATAGTTATTTCCTCGATGGCCTTAATCTTATCGGGGTTGATCTCGATTCCCCGATTTGACACCATGAAGCCGAGGAACTTGCCCGAGCCGACCCCCGAAAGCACAATTTTCGGGGTTAAGCTTCATGATGTATCTCCTCAAGATTTCAAATGTCTTATGCAAATGAGTCAAATGGTCTTCTGCACGCAGGGACTTAACTAACATATCGTCAATGTAAACTTCCATTGATTTACCTATATGTTCTTCTAACATCTTGTTAACTAGGCGTTGATATGTAGCTCCCGCATTTTTTAGCCTGAGGGCATTACATTGTAACAATAATTTCCATACTTAGTGATAAAAGAAGTCTTTTCCTGGTCTATTGTGTCCATATGGATTTGATTGTACCCAGAATAGGCGTCGAGAAAGGTAAGTATTTTGTGGCCGGCCGTGGCATCGATCATTCGATTGATGTTAGGCAAGGGAAAATAGCCTTTAGGACATGCTTTATTCTAGTCCTTATAATCTACACACATTCTAAGTTTGTTCCCCTTTTTGGGGACCACGACTACGTTAGCTAACCATTCGGGATATTTTACTTCCGAATGGACCCTATTTTAAGAAGTTGGATTACCTCCTCCTTTATGAAGGCGTGCTTTACCTCGGATTAAGGCTTTCTCTTTTGCTTTATCGGTCTGAACTTTGGATCCAAGCTCAGCAGGTGAGTCGTTATCTCGGGTGGGATTCCTGTCATGTCTAAATGGGACCATGCAAAGCAGTCCATGTTATCAATAAGAAATTGAATAAGTTTTTTCCTGAGCTCGGGGTTCAACCCCGTTCCCAAGTATACCTTTCATTCGGGTAGATACTCGATCAGTATCACCTGTTCCAGCTCCTCGACCGTTGACTTAGTTGCATCCGATTCTTCGGGAACGACGAAAGTTCGAGGAGTGAGAAAATCCTCTTCTTCTTCTTCGATTACCTGTTTATCCGATTCGGTCGAGGCTGGCGACGGTGATTGCTATTTGGCCGCTTGCTTATCTTTGGTGCTCGACTTTTCTGAGGTTGAAGGTGCTGATATTGGCGTCACCTCGTCGACTACAAACATTTCCCTTGCAGCGTGTTGTTCCCCATAAACTATTTTCACACCATCCACTGTTGGGAAGTTCATCATTCGGTGAAGGGTTGATGGTACTGCCCTCATGTTGTGGATCCAGGGCCTTCCGAGCAGTGCATTATACCTCATGTCACCTTCGATGACGTAAAATTTTATGTCTTGTATGGTCCCAGCCATGTTCACTGGTAGGATTATTCCCCCTTCGTTGTTTCACTAGCCATGTTGAAGCCTTTTAGGACTCGAAATGCAAGTATAATCTGGTCTAGCAAGCCGAGTTTCTCTACGACCCTCGATCTGATTATGTTTGCAGAACTACCTGGATCCACTAGAACACGTTAAACTTGAATTTTATTTAACAAAATAGAAATTACCAGGGCGTCGTTGTGCGGCTGAGAGGTGACTTGTGCTTCTTTGTCGCTAAACGATAGAGTGCCTTCGGGCGCATAGTCTCGAGTCTGTTTCTGTCTTGTGATCGATACTTTGGAACGTTTGAATATAGGCCCCTGTGGGATGTCGACCCCGCCGACGATCATGTGGATAACATGCTGAGGTTCTTCCTGCTCGTTTTTTCTGTTGGCGTCTCTCTCCCTTAAGTAATTTTTGGCTCTATCATTGAGGAATTCTCGAAGGTGGCCTTCGTTGAATTATCGAGCTACTTCCTCTCTTAATTGTATGCAGTCTTCGGTCCTATGGCCATGTGTGCCATGATACTTGCATATTAGGTTTGGATTTCTCTGAGAAGGATCAGTTTGTATAGGTCTGGGCCACCTAGTGTCTTTGATCCTTCCGATGGCCGATACAATCCTCGATGCATCAACGCTGAAATTATACTCCGATAACCGGGGCGCTTCTGTGGGATCTGCATACTTGTCGAAACCAGTTTTACTCATTAGTCCCCGAAAATTCCGCCCTCAGTCACCCCTTCAATCATTCCGGGAGGAATTGTGTCCCGGATGGTTATTCCTTTTATCAGAAACATATGGCTGATACTGATCTTTATTCTGCCTCGATTCTCTATCAACATCTCTTTGATTTTTGCTTGTCGACCGATTTGGATGTACTGAACCTGAGGGGGCTCCCAGTTGGTCGTCCTCGACCCTAATCTTCGACTGATATCGGTTGTGAACATCCGCCCAATTCACAGCTAAGTACTCTATTAAATTCTGCTTCAACTAGCGGGATGCGATAGAACTTCACTCGTTTAATCCTTGGGTGAAAGCTTGGACATCCCAATCGTCAGTAACTGGTGGCAATTTCATTCGTTCCATTTGGAATCGAGATACGAACTCTCTTAGCATCTCGTTATCCCTTTGCTTCACTTTGAAAAGGCCTGATATTCTCGTTCCGGCCTTTATGGCCCAGCATGTGCCTTAACAAACGAATCTGCCAACATGGGAGTCGATAGAGTTTGGTGGCAAGTTGTGATACCAAATCATAGCTCCCTTCAACAGGGTCTCCCCGAATTTCTTTAGCAATACAGACTCGATTACGTCATCCTCCACATCATTACCTTTTATGGCGCACGTATAAGAAGTAACGTGCTCATTGGGGTCTAAGGTCCCGTTGTATTTAGGTATATCGGGCATTTGAAACTTCTTCGGGATGGGCTTCAGAGCTGCACTCGGAGGGAACGGTTTTTATACGAACTTCTTAGAATCCATTCCTTTTAAGATGGGTGATTCCCCCGGTATCTGGTCAACTCATGAGTTGTAAGTTTCCACCTTCTTGTCGTTGGCCTCGATTTTCTTTTCTCCCGATTCTATTCTCTTAGTAATCTCCTCGAGCATCCTCATTATAGCAGAGTTGGTTGTCGAAGTATTATCACCTGATCTTTCAGGCACTGGTTCGGTACAGTGAGTAACCCCTTGTTCGACCCTATTTGGTGCCATGTGCTGATTTTGCAGTTGGGAAATGACGTTCTGTTGGGCTTGCAGCATTTCAAATATTACTTGCCGACTGACTCCTTCGTCCCCTCTGCCATGTGTATCTCGACCGTCAGTTCAACCCTCTCTACGTACACTTCCCTTGGGGTCTGCACCTAAATCCGCATTCAGGGCAACATGAGAACTGACATCAACTGGGTTGATGGGCGGTGCTCCTCCAAGTTCGGCCTGTGGCACCTCGATTTATGGGGCGATAACATTCTCGTTTTCTCCGTGAAGTCCGAGGTCTTTGTCACCGTGTGTAGATGCGTTTTGTGAGTTGACATGATTTTAACCTGAAAACAAAATTCTTGACAAGAAACAAGTGTAAACTAGTGTGTTATACCAGGATTAGCACTAAGCAATCACTATTATCCTTAGTCCCGGGTTGGACGCCAAACTGTTTACCTCGAAATACGAGTAACAATAAAACTTGTAATGTGGTTATAAGGATACGTGATCTAATTCAATGTCAATTGATGAATAGCTAAATAAATAAAGGAATTAAATGATTGTAATAGATCAAACCAGTGTCGTCTGTAAGTTATCGACCTCGACTTGGAATAGTTTTGAGATCGAACGTTAAGAACCACAAGAACAATAAGAACAATAGGAATAATATGGACAATAAGAATAGTAGAGAATTAAGAGCGAGTAAAAGAGCAGAGTGTTTGTATTTCTCAGTAATTGCGTCTATGATTCATGTCCCTTACAAGTGAACAGAGTTCCTCTTTATATAGTAGAGGAATCCTAAATAAGGTATAACTCCAATTTCGGAAGCAAAATACATGATTCACATCAATAACTGTTTAATGGTTCTGCCAATTCTGAGATTCTCGCCGAGATTGGTGGTCGGTTGCGGATATCTCGTTATTCCGTTACTTTGGTGTCGATTTAGTCTGATCTCGATCACTTCAGTCTTCGTGTTCTTCGAACCCGAACTCGATTCGATACGGGCTCACTCTCGAGGCAGACCCTTGAGCTCGTAAAATCGGGTGTGGTTGATTTTATCCGTATACACTTTTGATGGTAGGTGTGTGGGAAAGTGAAGAATAAGTTAAGTGGTATGTCAACCCTCAGGCACATGGCTATTTATCTGTTCGATAAAGTATCTTATTTTTTGTTTGTTATTTCTACTATAAATTTCGTTTAGTAACTATGAGCATCTAAATTATAAGTATGTGAAATTAGGAAAAATAGGTTTTGTAATGAAGAAAGTAGCTGTACTAATACATCCACAATGAGAGATGAATTGAGGAGAGCTAGGGTCACACCGTAACTCATGTTGGTGCCACGGAAGAAACGTTTAGTCAAAGCCGTACATATGCCCCTTTTGAATCGTTCTATCATTCGAAGTAGGAGCTGGGATTGCGGGAGGGGCATAGCGATACAGTGTTCATACTCGAGTTGCTCAAATCCAGTAGTGTCGTACATAATTCATTTCATTTGTTAACTTGCACGCTAGCCCAGTGGTGGACATCCGAAATGTTCCCAATATTCTCATTGGTGTTTTAATTTGTGTATACTTAATAAATAATAGTATGCTCTCTTTTGTGTTTTTATGTATATATAACTTATATTAATTTATTATTATACATGCATGTACTCTGTACACACATACAGTTGCACACACGAACAAAAAAGATGAGATTAATGATGTTACATTAAATTAGGTGTTCGTTAGGAGTCTATTTAGTCCGTTTACAGAACTATACCTTCGTGTGGAGATCAGTGTAGATCGGAAGAATTTCACTTTCAAATAATTTTAGTATTGGAAAGAAATGAATTTGAATAACAACAAAATGCTTACATATTTAAAATTAGGCAATGAGCATAACCAAGTTAGAATTAAGCATTTGCTACATAAAACACAAATGGGCGCTAAGCGTAGACACATTCAAGAATAAGAAAATATATTAGTTAATTCTCTTTTTCCTACTTGGCCTTCCTCTATTTTTTTAGACTTTTGTGACTTATTGTCTGATGCGATTGACACGGAAATGAAAACGAATTTAACAGTGAAGAAATAATAAGTGAGAAAAAAAATAAAAAAAATAAAAAAAGTGAGAACCACATAAAGTCGATCCTGACAACATAATTCATGTCTTGAAACACGTGATGGTGTTTGAGTTGAGTTGAGTTGAGGCTATTGAGATTAGGGTCTTATTTAAGTCATCATATACCAACTTATCTAAACATCTTCTTTGTTCTCCCATTTTTCCTTCCTATCATATTCTATTAAATGACAGGAACTATAAACCTAATTTGGGACTGACGCAATCGTATTGTTACATGCTTGAAGGACGGTGCGCTCTCAGATGATAAAAAGAAGTCAAAAAGCTTCGAATGCATGCAGTCAGGTACAACGTCATAAACAACGACTTGTACAAAAAAATGTATGGCGGCCCCCTAGAAAAATGCATGGACACGACGCGTCCTAGAAGAAGTCCGGGAAGGCCACTGCGGAGCTCATTCCGGCAATCGAGCTTTGGTCAGATATCTCATACGAGCAGGCTACTACTGGCCCACCATGAAAAAAGAGGCCGCAGACTTCGTGAAAAAATGCGAACAATGCCAAAAATATGCCCCTATGATCCACCAAGCGGCCGAGAACCTCCGTCAGTCACCTCACCTTGGCCTTTCATCAAGTGGGGGAGGGACATCGTCGGACCCCTCCAAGCAGGGCGAGGTAATGTACGATTTCTTTTAGTTTTAACTGGCTATTTTTCCAAGTGGGAGGAAGCAGGTGCATTCTCCCAATACGCAAGCAAGAAGTGATCGCCTTCATATGGAAGAATATGGTGTGCCGCTTCGGCCTCCCCAAAGAAATCAGTTGTGACAATGGTCCTTAATTCACCAGAAAAAAGATCGCCGATCGAGAAATGGCACATCAAAAGAATACTCTCCACGCTATATCATCCCGCAGGCAATGGGAAAGCGGAATCCTCCAACAAATCAATACTGAATATCATGAAGAAAAAGCTCGAGAATGACAAGGGACTATGGCCGGAACTATTGCCGTAAGTTCTATGGGCATACCGCACAACGCCGAAAACAAGCACAGGAGAAACGTCTTACTCACTAGTCTATAGGACTGATGCAGTAATGCCAGTCGAGGTCAGAGAACCAAGTCTAAGATACTCCCACGAGAGCGGGTCGAGAAACGACGAAAGCAGAAGGCAGGACCTCGATGTAGCCGAAGAACGGAGAGATATGTCTTACATAAGAATGATCGCCCAAAAACAACAGGCAGAATGGTACTACAACAACAAATCCAAGGTCCTACCACTCAAAATACTTCTCCAGGTCGACCAAAAGATAGACTGGGACTGGAATACCAGCCCGAAAAACATTTAAACTTCACCAATATATATGTAAGCAAAGCATACAAGTACATGAAGTTCGCCCATGTATTCACCAAATTAACGCTGCATCAATTAAGGAGTTGCATTCGACCTCGCTCGAATTTAACTCACATTCGGCCTCGTTTTAATTAATTAAGAGTAACATTCGACCTCGTTCGAATTACCTCACATTCGGCCTCGTTCGAATTAATTAAGAGTAACATTCGACCTCGTTCAAATTAACTCATGTTCGACCACGTTCGAACTAATTAAGGGTAACATTCGACCTCGTTCGAATTGACTCACGTTCGACCTCGTTCGAACAAATTAAGAGTAACATTCGACCTCGTTTAAATTAACTCACGTTCGACCACGTTCGAACTAATTAAGGGTAACATTCGACCTCCTTTGAATTAACCCACATTCGACCTCGTTCGAACTAATTAAGAGTATCGACCTCGTTCGAATTATCTCAGGTTTGACCTCGTCCGAACTAACTAAGAGCAACATTCGACCTCGCTCAAATCAAATCGCATTCGACCTCGTTTGAACTAACTAAGATTAATATTCGACCTCGCTCGAATTTAACTCACATTCGACCTCACTCAAATTAATTAAGGTGGCATTCTACTTCGCTCGAATTAATTAAAATCTCATTCGATCTCGCTCGAATTAAGTCACACTCGACCCTGTTCGAGTTAACGTATGCCAACACGGCCACAAATAAATCCAAAGTTCTTCTAATCAAGGCAATCAAACGAGGAAAATATCCAAGAGAAAACAGAGAGGATTCAGAATCAAACAGCTAAAGTAGCATTCCAATTCAAAAAGATATCTTTATAAGATCTGAATAGACGCCCACAAGAGTAAAAACAAAAATTACAAAAAAAATAACTATTCAGCAGAACCGCCCCCGACATTGTCCTCGCCATCAGAGTTTTCGTCCTCATACAAGGCACCTTGTTCAATCTCGTCCAAATCCTCTTCACCATCACCATCACCCGGCGTAGCAGGATCATAACCACAGGCGACCCAATCTGCGCGCGCCTTAGCACAAGCATCCTCAAACTCAGCCTCATAAACTCTCCCCACTATTATCAAATCCTTGAATATGTCTAGCTGGGCCTACGGAACATCGGGATAAGTGGAAGTATGAGAGGAGGAAAATCGAGCCAACAGCTGCGCCTTTTCGGCCTCAAGAATGGAAATCTGATCATTAAGGTTTGAAACCTCTTTCTCAAGACCCCCAATTCTCTCATCAAGACTTGCTTCCCTGAGCACGATCATCTCCGCATCACTCGCCTGCTCGGACCGGAGGACAAAGATGGCATCTTCCAATGCCGCCACCTTTACCAAAGATGCCACCCTTGTCTCTCCGGCCTTCTCCAACTTTGCCGCTTTCTCGATCACCTCATCACTCAAATTGTTAGCTTTGATCAAACTCTGCTCAAGCTCGGCCCACAGAGATGCCACTTAGGTTTGAAGGTGTGAACACTCAACCTTGACCTCGTTGCTCACCTCTAGCTCGTCCTCTTTGACTCTGAGTGCTCCTCGAGCTCGCTGCATTTACCGATGACTCTCATAAGTTCATCATCTTTCAGCTTCAGCTCATCCCTAAGGACATGGAAGTTGTCGTCCACACTGAATCAGTTGCATATCTCATGGTGCTTGGCACGGTACTCACGGTACTTCCTCACCATTTTCTTGAAAATAGCCTTCCGCTTCTCTTCTCGGCGGGCGCTCTCAATCTCCAAGATGATGGTCTAATAAAAAAAAGCAGAAGAAGAAGGAAGTCAGTCTAAAAAGAAATAAGGAAGAATGTAAGGAACGGGAACTAGAGAGATCGAAAACTTACCCTCAAGGCTATTCTGGCTATGCCTGACATCAGGACGGCATCGTTGAACGTATGTAAGGCCCTGGCCTCGGTGTTAGAGTAGAGAGGACACAAAGAGGGAACCACGTTCTTTGTATCTATCAGTAAGTCGCGGTACAGGGGACGACTATTGTGCGAGCGAATCTCTCTAACCTTACCTCCACCCGAGTAAACCCTTCGGTAAACATTCACACCTCTTCAGGGTCGACATCAGAATCGGTCTCACAGCCACACTCTTCCCTCTCTTCTCGGCTACAAAGGAATGCCAATCTGTCCTGAAGGTGACAGATCGCTCCTCGACACGGCCTCCGCAGCCTCTGGTAGCCCTCTTCTTCAACAATGTCCTCGAGCAAAAGAGCATTTTCCACGACCTTCGCAGGCGGTGGAGCCATAGTGGCCAAGTCCATTTCACTCTCAAATGCAGCCATGGCCGGCTCAGGGTCTCCCTTTGTTGACTCCTCGGCTCTAGCTATATCGTTGCCGACATCCAACCCCTCCTTTTAAATGGAACTAGTCCCTCCTCACTCGGTGACGAATCGTCCACCAACTGTAACACAGGAGAAGTCAGAGTCTCCGATGATGGGGTTGCCACCCGTCTACTAGGTCTGCGCAGTGCCGGGGTCTATGAAGAAGTAGTCGTCTGAACAGACTTGCCCGCAATCGCAGCAAGTGAAGACCCCGTCATAGCACTTGGTTGACGAAAGGCGGGGGTAGGAGCTTCCACCTTTCTCGAAGCTTTCCGACCTGAAAATAAAAGCAGAAGTTAAGCCGACCCGTTATAAAAGAGAAGAGAAGGAAAAAAAGACAACATGAAGGCCAAAGAACCAGAAGTTCAAAATAAACGACTCACCGGTCGGGGAAGATTTGCCCCCAAACTTCTTGTGGAACGCCGACCATTCACGGATCCCCATTGTATGGGGCAAGATCTGACTTACCTAGTCATGAATGTCAGCAACCAAAGAAGGGGGCTCTTTCTCGGCTACACAAAAAAAATAGGAATGATTAAGTCACCACCGAGATAAACAAAACAAACAATCAGCAGAAGTACTTACAGGCGAAGTTCCACGCTTCAGGGAACCCGTTCGGGTTTGCCACCACGTGCTCGGTCTTGATATAGAAAAAATTGTACTAAAATCGATGATTGGACTTATCATCCATCTTCACCACCAATACTTGCTCCCACGATGGCGAAGGTGTAACATCGTACCCCTATGGAAGCTTGGCGCTAAGAGGTGCAACAGATGGCGAATAGAAATCTCACAGTTGGTCAATTCCGCATACTTTATCAACATAAGGAAGAGTTTGTAAATATAGGGGGAGAGCTGAGCCGGACAGATGCCGTAATAGCGGCAGATTCCTCCACCAACGGAGGAAGATGAAAAGAATAGCCCACGTAGAACGAATATGTGTAAAATGCGCAATATCCAGGGCGATGAATATGTACCATGCCGCGACCGACCGGGATTAGTTCGATATGGGCCGGGATGGTAAACTTGGCCCTTAGCTCAGCGAGGGTTGCCGCGTCCATTTCAGATTCAATAGGTTTGGGCTCGTCTGCGGGCAGTTTCGAGAAGTCCGACCTGGCTTTGTCGTTATGAGGAATTATTTCCTCTACAATGGAAAATCTTTTGTCCTCAGCAACAATGGGAGCTTCATCGTCGTGAGGAGGCATTCTCACTGCCAGTGAGATTGGGTCAGATGCCTCCCCAGAGCTAGAAGGTGCATTGGCCATTTTTAGTTGCTTGTAAATGCAGAAGGTACAAACTGAGGGAGGTAGGAGTAGAAGAAATCGCTCAAGTCATAAAGGAGAACAAGGGTGTGAAAATGGTAGCAATTGGAGCAAGAATACAGGAAGAAGAAGAAGAAGAAAAGAGGAAAATATGAAGGTTCAAATGCAAGAAAACACAAAGGATCATACGAAGGGTTTCCAATCCCTATTTATAGAGAACACAGACACCCCAAAGACAATCCCCTTTATTGTGTTGAAACCGGTCAATCGAGAAAATCAACCGACAATACACATATATCAAAATGATAGGGGCGCGGGAACCGATGCAACACATCGGGAAGATGCGTAATAATGACGCATGATATTGTGACGTCAGTCTAAACCAACGTCATGATAAGTTGTGTCATGCAAAGCGTCACACTACAATCTCGACCGTGATCTTTACTACTCGACCTGCCCACCTGAATTTCTCGACTGTGACTAGCGAAGTCCGCTCACCGAGGTCGACCAAAAGACGACCTCGATAAGCAGAGGGACTAACTGTATGGGTCAAAATCCGACTGAGAAAATTTAGCACGAAGAGGTGATTATCATGAGCAATTTGGCCAAGGTCGACCAGTGATTAACGGAATGTGTCGCCGAGCGGTCAACCACGACCGAGGTCGAGTAGAATGAGCGGTAGTAATGGCTAGTTTGTATTGGGATCTTCAGGGGGAATATTCTATTGAATATTCTCTTTGTTTGTACTTTTAGGGTTCTTTGGGAATATCTCATACAAATAGAATGAGAGATAAGGCAAAAGGCATGTAATATTCTGAGTGATAAGAACTCTTTTGAAAAGCAAGTTGTCTAGATAAATACAATGAACACTTTTCTAAGAGATTCGTCTTTTTGGATTATACTTTGTCATTTCCACCAGATCCGAGAAAGTCTTCAATATTCTCATAGATTGTTGTCACTCATCATTGTCAGAAAGAGGAATCATCCACCGCATTCAATATTGACTGAATCTTCCTCTTTATTTTAACACTTAGTGCCATTTATTGCCATTTAATATTTGATACTTCTAACACATTATTGTATTCGAAGCATTTAATATCTGATACATTAAATCTGCCTCACCAATATATACATCATATACATTGTTTATCTTAAATCTGAAGTTATTATCTTTAATTATGATTAACCTCTTTAATAATTGATAATTAATTTAACCAAAGATCATATTTTTTGGTCAAACAATAGGTGGAATTTTTGCATGTACAGTTGCGCATCTCACATAAACTAGCGTAGAAAGAATAGCATGTTATGGTAATAGTATCTGAATGTGGTGGTCTGGGTGCAAAAATTATATTGAATTGTAAAACGTAAATTTAAAAAGCCAACTTGTAGTGGTAGGTTCAACGACCAAGTTGATCATGTTATATTATATTTAACACGCAGGTTGGGCACTTGGTTTTTATATTTATTGTTATCTCTTTTGATGGTGGGTGTGTGGGGAAAGTGAAGAATAAGTTAAGTGGTATGTCAACCCTCAGGCACATGGCTATTTATCTGTTCGATAAAGTATCTTATTTCTTATTTGTTTATTTCTACTATAAATTTCGTTTAGTAACTATGAGCATCTAAAATATAAGCATGTGAAATTAGGAAAAGTAGGTTTTGTAATGAAGAAAGTAGCTGTACTATTACATCCACAATGAGAGATGAATTGAGGAGAGCTAGGGTCATACCGTAACTCATGTTGGTGCTAGAGAAGAAACGTTGCGTCGTACATAATTCATTTCATTTGTTAACTTGTACGCTATCCCAGTGCTGGACATCCGAAATGTTTTCAATATTCTCATTGGTGTTTTAATTTGCGTATACTTAATAAATAATAATAATATGCTCTCTTTTGTGTTTTTATGCATGTATAACTTAATATTAATTTATTATTATATATGCATGTACACTGTACACACATACACTCGCACACACGAACAAAAAAGATGAGATTAATGATGTTACATTAAATTAGGTGTTAGTTGGAAGTCTATTTAGTCCGTTTAGAGAAAATATACCATCGTGTGGCGATCAGTGTAGATCGGAAGAACTTCACTTTTAAATAATTTTAGTATTGGAAAGAAATGAATATAATTTTAGTAGTGGAAAGAAATGAATATGAATACAACAAAATGCTTACACAGGGGCGAAGCTATGCTCTTTTACGGGTGGTCAACTGACCTCTTCGTCGAAAAATTATATTGTATATGTAAGTAAAATATTAAATTTTAGAGGCATATAACATATATTGAACACCTCTGTCAGGGAATTTTTTTTTCTTTCATATTTGAACACCCTTAAAAAAAAAATTCTGATTTCGCCACTATACTTACATATATAAAATTAGGCAATGAGCATAACCAAGTTAGAATTAAGCATTGCTACACAAGACACAATAGCGTAGACACATTGAAGAATAACAAAATATATCTTTTTTTCCTACTTGGCCTTCCTCTATTTTTTAGACTTTTGTAATTTATTGTCTTGTACGATTGACAAGGAAATGAAAACGAATTTAACAAAGAAATAATAAGTGAAAACCACAGAAAAAATTAAAATAAGAATAAAAAGTGAGAACCACACAAAGTCTATCCTGACAACATAATTCATATCGTGAAACACGTGTTCACCTGTTTGATTGTCTTGCTTGAGTTGAGGCTATTGAGATTAAGGGTCTTATTTAATGATAGTTTTACATTTCAATACCATACGAGACGATGATTTGTGTGGTATTTAATTTTTTGTGTACATAGATTAAAAAAGGATCGCACTCCTGAAACTTATCGGAATTGCTCACAAAATGTCTTGCTATTTTACTCTCAATTCTTGCCTAACTTCAGTATGTGTGCGTCACCTGTAAAAGAAAAGACAACTGATATATATATATAGAGTTAGTAAATAAAGATTAACTAGAAGTCTAATGATTTATTCTTACTTGGTAGACCAGTTCTAGTCAACTTCAACTTCTAACTCTTCCTTTATCTTGGATAGAGTTCTCTTCAAGTAAGGAGTCCTGCTCCTTATCAAATATGCAACATTTTCGTTCAAGAATTATCAGCAACAACCACTTATACATCCCTTTTACGTGTATGCCTTTTGCTTGATTCTGTCTGTCACCTGTGTACACTGTCCATAAACCTAGCTGATGCATGTGTTCCTTTGTCAATCATCAAAATCAAAACCGCTCGGCTCAACATTTGAGCCACCGTATACCAACTTATCTAAACATCTTCTTCGCTCTCCCATTTCTTCTTCCTATCATATTCTGTTAAAACCATAATACACTCGCACACGAGAACAAATTAATTGAGAAATGAGAATGGTGCTACATTATATTATGTCTATTTAGTCCGCTTAGAGAATTGTATCTTCGTGTGGAGATCAGTGTGAGATTGGAAGAACCTTCGCATCTAAATAATCATCAAATACAGTATTATTTAGTATCGGAAAGAGATGAATTTGGATATACAAGAAAATGCATACATGTATAAAATTAACATAACCTACCTATTCAAGTGATGAAAATTAGACATTTAACTACACAAAATACAAATGGGCGCTCTAAGCATAGACACATTCAAGAATAACAAAATATATTCGTTGATTCTCTTTTTCCCACGACGTGTCCTTCCACTACTTTTTAGACTTTGTGATTTATTGTCTTGTACGATTGGCAAGGAGATGAAATTAAAAGCATTTGATAGTAAAGAAATAATAACCACAGAAAGGGAAAAAAAAAGAAGTGAGAACCACAGAAAGTCGGTCCTGTCAAAGCATATTTCATGTCGTGAAACACGTGATCACCTTTTTGAGTTGAGTTGAGTTGAGTTGAGATTATTGAGATTAAGGGTCTTATATAAGCCACCATATACCAACTTATCAAAACATCTTCTTTGTTCTCCCATTTCTCCTTCCTATCATATTCTGTTAAAAGTTAAAACACATAATAATATGAGGTCTTTTGCTTTGCTTTTCTTTATTTCAACTATAGTAGCAGTGACAGTGGCATCTACTACCAATAATGTAGAGGTTATTAGCCAAGTTGTAGAAATCCACCGTCTAAGGCCACAGAGTGGCGCTGCTGGTTATCGCGTCCCACAATTAGACTGTCTTAGTTGGCGTCTTGCTGTGGAGACTAACAACCTTCAAAATTGGAAATTGGTGCCTAGCTCCTGCGAAAACTATATAGGTCATTACATGTTAGGCAAACAATATCGTCATGACTGTGAGGCTGTGGCCAATGCCGCTATTGAATACGCCAAGAGTCTCAAACTAGGCGGAGATGGAAAGGACGTTTGGGTATTTGATATTGATGAGACCACTCTCTCTAATCTTCCTTACTACGCTCGATCTGATGTTGCTTTTGGGTAAAAATGCCAAAAACCATAAAACAATAATTATTTCCTTTTTATGTACGTAATTATTTAGACGTTTTAGTAGCTACTATTGCGCATTTTTGTGCAGGGCTATACCTTACAACAATACAAAGTTTAATGCGTGGGTGGCCGAGGGGAAAGCACCTGCCATTCCTTCGATACTTGGAGTATACAAAACAGTGTTGTCTCTGGGAATCAAGCCAGTTTTCATAACAGGGACTCGAGAGTCTTTCAAACAAGTAAGGATCGCCAATCTCAAGAAAGCTGGTTACAGTAAATGGGCAAAGCTCGCACTGAAGTAAGCATAGCTACTACTCTATTTATCTATGTGTCATGATTCATATAGTCAGTCACATAAATGTGTGTGACTTGTTTTAGATAATAACTTATAAAAGTGTTTCTTTCTTTCTTAAACTTTTGAAGGGGAGATAACGATTCGGGAACAGCAGTGGAGTTTAAATCAAGCAAGAGAACAGAGCTGGTGAAAGCTGGATACAGAATTGTTGGCAACATTGGAGACCAATGGAGTGATCTGATCGGAGAAAACGTGGGTGCTCGTACTTTCAAAGTCCCTGACCCTATGTACTACATTGGTTGATCGATCCAAACCCCTGATATTTCTTTATTGATTCTCAGCAATTTTAACGTAAGCAGTTACCTAGCTTTCTTTGTTGTGACATGTGAGACGTATGCTAAGGTCGCTGTTACAGTATGAATCCCCCCCCCCCCCCCCCCCCCCCCCCCCCCCCCCCACCCCCCATTTTTTNTGACTTGCTTCAAGATTTTGATTTTATTTTCTTTTTCTCGTTGAATGAATGTATGAAATGCACGCGTATAAAGGGTAAACAATTCATTTAAAAAAAGATTAAGGAAAATAAAATAAAATAAAATAAAAATTAAGAAATTATTACTTTATCATTAAAAAATTCCCCACTTCATGTTTCTTCTTCCCTCAATCCAGCTACCCTCCCTTAATTTCCTCCTTAGTCCTCTTCTTCGCTTACCCATCCCCTTCATATACTCTTCTTCTTCTCCCTTCATACTTGCCTTCATATACTATTTAGTCCCAAAATTTACGTCTTTGATATCGCAAAAAAATTGCCTTTCACCTCTGATTTTTGCTTCCATTTTGTTTGTAAAACAAGAAAACCAAATCTAAAAGTAAGTCAATAAACAACACATAATTTGCTAACAATATAGGCTAGTAGGTGAGATTTCATTCAGATAATAGAAGCCAATAACTCAAATGAACATGAGTTTTCTTTTTCTTTTTTTTTTAAACAAAAATTGTTTATAAAAATGATAAATATCATATTAGTTTTCGTGTTATCTTGAAGTCATTGTAAGTAGGATTGAGATCTCCACAAAAGAGTGGTATTGATGATTCCGAAGTGTTTTATTTTGGATGGGGTGGTTGCAATTTGTAAGGATTTAGGAAGTGTTAATTCTATTAACTATTTAATTTTCTTATTTTTCTTTCCTTGTTTCTGATTTCATTTGTTAATGAGCATTTTGAAGAATGATTGCTGGGTGTATGTGGAATAATAGAGCAAGGAAATTTTTGGTGTTGTGACGGTGGATTAATGGAGGGGGTGAGGGGCTGTTTGGGGTGGTGAAGGTGGCGGTATAGATGTGGGAATAACCAGAGTTAAAGAGTAAAAGGAACGAGTGAAGTGAAGTGAACATAAAATAAAAAATGGAGTAGAAAATTTTGAAATGAAGTGAAAAAATAATGATGTGGCATAAAAAATCTGAGTGGACATGGATGACAGTGTCATCCTCAAAGGATCGTTGAAGAGCACGTGAGGTCGAGAGGGTTTAAAAGAGCTGTTTTGAACGAGTAGAGATGTCCGGAGAAAATTTAGTAAGTTCATGGACCAGAATATCAAACCGGAATAAGTACATGTATCTCCTAGGCTATTCTGCCAAAAACTAATGAAAGTACAATAAGAAAAAAGGGAGGAACAACTTCTTGTTTTTGAAAACAACACGTAACTTAACGATTATAAAAAATGGTTCGTGCTATGCAATATGCTTAGATGTAGGTTTCGTTAGTTTATTTGATTTCCTGTGACGTTTACATATATTTAATTAATTAGGATACAAGCTGGTGATGGAGATAAAGTCAATTTTTAAAGTTTATGAGTTTTGAATTTGCTACCGAACTTATAATTTTCTTAGTTACGAGTTCATAATTAAATATTACATATTTAAAGGATGTCCTAATATAAATAAAAAAAGTTAAACAAGAGCTACTAAATCTTTTTCGACACGTATCTAATACTCTAGTTTCACCCTTGGTTGGTGAAGTTAACATATGATCTACCCGTGAATTAGGCCAAATGCACCAAACAACTATCACCCTTAAGACTTAGGAGGTCGTTTGGTAGGGTGTACGAGAATAGCTTCTGAATAAGGCTTATTAGTAATGTTGTATTTAGTAATGATGAGACTAGTTATGCTAAGATTATTTCTTATCGAATGTTTGGTTGTAGCGTATTAACGATTTTAAAAGGGCAGTTCTTGCTTTATACATGCTTATCCACATATTAAAAATTGTGATTGCTAATGTCATAATTTGTTATGTATTAGGATAGTCTGAATAAGGTGTAGCATTAATTATACTTATACATCTATACTATATTAAAAGCACGAACATCCTTAGCGAAATGTCGTTCTGCTTTTTTAACATTTTAAAAATATAGTTCACAGTGGACAAAATAGTCATTATATTATTTTCCTAATATATAGGAATAGTCATTTAATTATTGTTCTAATATTTAAGAATAGCCATTTAATTATTGTCCTAATATGTAAGAGTATTTATTTAATTATTTCTACAATATTTAGGAATAGTCATTTAATTATTTTCCTAATACTTAGGAGTTTAATTTTTTAATTCTAGAATTCTTGCACTTTTCAAACCAAATTAGGAAAGTGTCGTCCACTTTTTGAGGGTTTGTTTTCTTAATAAAGTTTTTTGCTTTTAACTCCATTCAAATTTAGCAGCATTATATTAAAGAGAAAAAAACATAATTAAAAAAAAAAATTAAAGGAAACATGTGAAAGATCTCAGGTACACGCTGGAATTTTGTTCTTATTTTCAGTTTTTCTTTCATTCACTTATTTATTTTAGTGTTTGTACGATTCGTATAGCATTAGAAAACATCCAATCAAGAATTTAGAGAATTTTGCAATTTATTGACTTCAAAATATTAAATATTAATAATAATAAAACTTGGATTGAACTAGCTCTTAAATTAGTACCTATATAAATGATTCAAGAATAAATGTTATTTTTTTACTAAAATAATAATAGAAATATTATATTAATAAATAAGTATAGAATACATAAATAATGTATTTCATATTATATATTATTTTCTAGAAGCATTTATTCTATGTTAAAAGTATGAAGGCCTTTACCGAAATGTCGTTCGCCTTTTTACCCTTTTAAAATAGTCTTCACAATAGACAAAATTCTAATTTAATTTTTATTTTTCTAATATTTAGGACTTTAAAATTATTAAATTTTTTGTTATTAAATATTTTTACTTATTTTGAATTAAAATTATTGTCTTAATTATATTTGAACTACTATCCTTTTGTATATGAACTATGTATTATGTAAGATTTTTTCGTTTCCTTATAGTTTCTCCCGGCAATTTTCATATAAAATATATTTAGACATTCATTCTTATTATAGGGAACTTATTCTTATAAGGAGAAACTTCTATAGATTGTAACTATTAAAAGCAAGAGATATGTACTTAATTAAATATTTTTTTAGTTATTGAAATATTATTCAAAAATTAATTAAGAGAAAAATAATTGTTTGAGAAGTAATGGAGTTAAAAAATTATCTATATTTTTAAAGTTATTTTAACAGTATAAAGCCCAAATGCAAAAACAAAAACAAAAAAAGTTTTTGAATTAAAGGGTTAGAAAAAAAAAAACTTATTCAATTCTTTTCAAAATCTTCATGTAAGTAAATTATTTTTAAGTTGATAAAACTCCTAAGTTACATAAAATTATTTACACAAGAAGAGCATTAGTGGTGAAAGAAAATAGAAAATAGAGCAAAATTAGCTATGTCATAATATTATTTGTTACTTGTTATCACTATTAGGTAATAAAAGTAACAATACTTTTCATCATATATTACATAAGTCATCAAAAATCACAATAAAGCATATAAAATTTTCTACATGATAGTATTCTTTACTTATTGAACTAGCTAAATTAGATAAGCATTTATCAATTTTAGGAACTTATATATTTTTTTTAATTTTCTTAATAGCTCAAACACATTATTTAGTAACAATTACTTAATTTTGTAAGATTGTATATTCACTTATATAGGGTGCACGCGCAAAGCGCGTATCCTAAGACTAGTAGATTAAAAAGTATTACTCCCCCTGTTTCTAGTTAGATGAGGTAGTTTGACTCGGCAAGAAGTTTAAGAAAAAAAAGAAGACTTTTGATACTTGTGGTCTTAAAAGCTTAAGGGATAAAAACTTTGTGCGACCATGACGTTGTGCGGTTATAAAAACTTCTCATTAAGGGTAAAATGGGTAAACTGAAGAGTTTAAAGTTTACTTATTTCCTAGTTTAGAAATGCGTCATTTATTTTGGAACAGAGTAAATAGGAAAACACCTCATCTAATTTGGAACGGAGGGAGTATCAAATAAGAGATTAATCATACCAAAGCTAATACATATAGTATTATTTTTCTTATAATACATCCTACCAAACATCCACTTAGACTTAGCTATCAAGTGATGTATTATATATTTACTGTCAAGATAAAATATTATTGCCTCTGTTTCAGTTTATATGAACATACTATTTTTTTAATTTGGTAATAATTTAGCTTAAACTTACAATTCTAATCTTAATAAAAAACTTTTAGAACTACACAGATACTCTGGATCTTTTTTAACTTGTTTAAGACCATAAATTCTAAAAATTTATATTTATTTAAACTCTGTAACAGTCAACAGGCTCGCGGAAGGAGTAAATAATAGTAGGCCGTATGAGGCGTCAGATAGTGTCGCAATAATTCTGAACCCCACATTCTAGGACAAGAATTAAAACGACATAGGAAAAGACGAATTTGTGAGGACCATAAGTAGGTTTGGTGATGCTCATCTTGAAAATATCTCTTGAACACCAGGGCCTAGTAGGTGATCACACTCATTAACAAAAATCCCAAGGACTTAAGATAAATAATAATCAAGATTTTATATATAGAGAGAGGTTTAGAATATGTGCATAATTATTCAAAGTCACGTTGTCGACATAGAGTGTCCCCCAAATTATATTTCGACCTTTAGAAGCCTTGCACGCTATCTCACTTGGATTTTCTTAATGCTTATATATTAGGATCTAAGATCAAGCTGGGGTGATAATTTGAGCCCAAATTCATTTAATCTGTCTAACTCATCTAGATATTAATGTATTGGACAATAAATATTTTAGCTCATGAGTCTATTTGGGTTGAGTCCAAGTTAACCCATTATTTTTTATAACTGATTTTGACCCATTAAGCAGCCCAAATATAACCCTTAAAACTCACTCAAAACAAAGGGAACTCAACCCAACTTATCTAGAAATTTACTTAGTTGCCTAAATTTAACTTTTTTTTTTAAGTTTCAATTTTCTATTTTTTTATTTCTCTGCACCACCCACCCATCCCTACCCCTTACCATCACCAACCACCCCCTAACCCCCTCAATTTATTTATTTTTATATTTTCAAATTTTCTTTTTTTTTTTACATCACCCACCCTATCCCCTCCCTGCGCACAAATCCCCTCAAAAACAAAAAAAATTACTTTTTTTTTTGTATTCTTAGTTTTCAGTTTTTTTTTTCGTTTTTCTGCACCACCCACTCACTCCAACCCCGCTTCCCCCGCAAAATATTTTCCAACTTACACATTTTAAGGTAAAAAGTTTTTTTTTTTGCAAGATGAACATGGTTCTAAAATATGGGTCAAGTTGGGCGGGTTGGGCTATGATCCATTGTTTAGCCCATCTTGACCCAGTCCATCTTAGCCTAAGTACACTTTGGACTAGGTTGGGCAATGATCCATTTATTGACCTAACCCATCTTGACCCTCCCAAATTCAGCCCAACCTGCTCATTGGCCACCCCTAGATCAAGCTCGGTACGTTCAGTTCAAATTGGCTACTTGCCAACTTCACTTCCTTTCAAATTGGAGGGCAGAATCAATAGCTACTTAAAGCGGATCCAAAATTTTGATTTGATGGGTTAATACCTAATCTTTCAGCAAGCTTGTTACATTTTTTAATATTATGGATTCTTAATCTATTATTTATTAAATTTTTAGTGATTTTTCATTTTTTTTTTTATCTTCACGGGCATATCCAGCGTAAAGGCTATGGATTATCTGAATCATAGCTTTTGCTTGTACCCTTATGTACAAACAATAAGTTTTGAACATATTAAATTAGATGAGATTTGGTAGAATTACAAATTTAAAGTCATAAAGTTCAAATTCTAGATCAACCTCAGTTTATGTTCCATACCCTACAGTATGGATGTTTTCCATCCACCACTCAGGTCTACTATTCCACCATGCTTTATTTTGAGTACTTATGATTTTCATTCACCAGTGACTTCTCCGTTCTACCATGCATGCTCTATCTTGAAGGAAAGCGGATCAAAATATCACTTTTAAACATAAAATCTATGATAACTAGAACAAGATTGGAAGAATTGATAAATTTCGTGCTCCCGAATGTTTTGTATTTATATTTTCCTCTCCAAGTAGCGGCACGGACCCTTGCCATAATAGGTTTATGTTTGTTTTTATACGAACTTAGAGGCATGTTGGGGTCGAAATAACCGAGTCCCAGGCGAACTAGGACAAATTCATGTCACCAGCGCCCAAGGTAGCGTGGGGTGCTGGAAAAATCGTGTCACGACCCAAATTCCCCTCCGTTGGATATCGTGATGGCACCTAGTCTTAGGGACTAGGTAATCCTAACATATACTGAACAACAATAAATAAATAGCATCTAACAACTTAGAAATTGAATTCTCTATAAACTTATAATTCCCAAACCGGTAGTACAAGTCATAAACCTTTCTAGGAATAGTTCTACATAATAAATACATCATTGTTCCGGAAATAAATGAAACAATGGGATTAGATACATCAGAAAGTGACTTCAGAGCCTGCGAACGTCCAGTAGGCACACCTTAAAGTCTCTAACCACACCGAGCATAAATATCAACACCGGCCCAGTCCGAAGTACCTGGTTCTGCACAAAAAGATGTGCAGAAATGTAGTATGAGTACATCACGGTGGTACTCAGTAAGTATCAAGTCTAACCTCGGTAGAGTAGTGACGAGGCCAGGTCGAGACACTACCAAATATATATAGCCTACAGGAATATGACTCAAATCTAACAAGAAAGGACTATCAAAGTAATACAGATAGCAGAAGGATATCAAGTTTCAAACAGTAGTAACGATAAGAGGAAAAGAAACACGAATGGCAACGAGAATCCACCAAGTAAATCAAACAACATATTTGGAATATAGCTAAGTGTAAATGTTCTCAAGTAGGGAAAAATAATATCAAAGAAACCGAACAAGTGTTTCTAGAATACGATTACAATAATTCCAACAACTCTTCCACACACACACACGGCACCTTGTGCCAACAACTTTCCATCTCACTTCGCACAACGACATCCACGTGTTATTCTGTATATAATGTGAACAACTATTTTTTGACCACACCCAAATTCTATACTATTTTTTGCTATAAAT
>MDKI01259675.1:0-25497 GCA_005239505.1 Nicotiana paniculata
CAGTCCATGTCACCATCTTCCAGGAATAGATCTTTCAAAGCTGCCAATGCTTCTTCCTCCTCTTGCCCCTATATTATGTCAACTTGCTAGAAGGTCTGCTCTAAATGTGGTATCGTCTTTTCCAATAGATTGTAAGGAGCGCACCATGGTGGTGACAAATTCTTGTACTCTTGCCATGTGTATTTGTAGCCCATCCCAAAAGTGGTGACATGGTGATTCAACTATATTGGTTTGGAAATCCCCTGAAGTTTCTTAACGAGTCCTCTGCCAGGCTCGTATCCACTCCAGTTCAATATGCTCTTGATCTTACTGTCCCACCATTTTTCTTTGTCTACTGCATTGATCCGTTCAATGTGGTGGTAGGTTTCTCCACAGCCATCTTCTACCTTCAATCACCGGGATGGTATGGCGACCATAGGTAGAATTGCCTCCGGCTTCATAGATGATCACTTCCTGGTGGTTCCATTCAAATTTTACCACCTGATGCAATGTTGATGCTACAGCCCAGCGGCATGTATCCACGTACATCCCAACAACAGATTATAGGATGCCGATATGTCTATCACCTGAAATTCAATTTCGAACTATGTGAGTCTCATCTGTAGAGAAAGACTGATTTCGCCGATGGTAGACCTCTAAGAACCATCGAAAACCTTTACATTCATAGATCCTTCTTTGACCTCGTGAAACCCCTTGCCGAATTTCTTGAGTGTTGTCAACAGACAGATATTGAGGTTCGATCCCCCGTCGATTAGAATCCTGGTGATGAAGTAGTCCTCACATTGCACAGTGATGTGTAGTGCTTTGTTATGACTTAGTCCTTCAGGTGGCAGCTCATCCTCGTGGAAAGTGATCCTGTGACTTTCCAGTACTTGACCTACCATATTGGACGTTTCTCCACTAGTTATGTTATTTGGGACATATGCTTCGTTCGGCACTTTCATCAAAGCATTCCTGTGTGTCTCTGAATTTTGCAGCAATGACAGAATGGATATCTGGGCTGGAGTTTTGTTCAGCTGATCGATGACTGAGTATTCCCTGGCCTTCACCTTCCTTCAAAGATCATATGGGAATGTCTCAATGACGGGTTGCCTGTTGGAAGAATTCTTGCTAGACTCTGCCAAGTGTTCGGGTGTATAGACCCTGCCGGTCCTTGTCATCCCCTGTGAAACACCATCTTTTTCTATCTTGACTTTACCTTTCCTTATTGCTTCAGCCATGTAATCCTAAGGTACAACCTTGTCATTGAAAGATGACGTGGTTGACACTATCAGTGTGATTGGTGCAGCTACTTTCACTTCAAATGGAATGGGTGCCTTAGCAGGCGGCATAACTTCAATCTCGAACGGCAAATGTGGTTTTGCGGGTGGTGTCGTTTCAAACTTGAATAGGAGTGACGCAGTTACCTCGATGTCTCCGGATGGCTGAATCTGGACTATGATGGGATTAAGAGTGACTGCTGGCTTCTTTGGGTCATCACCTTCTATAATTAACCCGATCGACCCCTTTGGGTCCCAATCTTCTTCTATCTCTATCATGTTGACACCTGTATGGTCTGGAAGCAAATTGTTGTGAATATTGGGAGCAGCTTCTTTTGCCTAGATGACCTTTTTATCAATCATAGACTGGATCTTATCCTTCAATGAGCGACATTCATCAATTATATGCACCTTCATGCCGGAATGGTATGCACAGGTCTTGTTTGGATTGACCCATTGGGTGTGATTTTCAGGGGTTGTAGCAAGGATAGGAGTGATATAATCAGAATCTTTTAATCTTTCATACAGCTGGTCGATAAGTTCAGCAATGTCAGTGTATTGTTTAGGAGGTTTGCGATCAAAGTTTGGTCGAGGTCTCGTGATATTTTGGCGAGCGGGGGGTGACTGGAAGTGAGATGGCTGAGAGTTATAGGTATGATAAACAGGAGATGGTTTGGAATATCTGGGGGAAGTAGGCTAATATGCAGACAATGGAGATGGCTGATATGTTGATGGAGGTGCCAACTAATAGGTGGGCGAGGGTGCTTGATAGGTGAGTAGGGAAGTTCTGTATACCAATGGGGATTTGGGTCCCTGTGCAACCTTTACCGTTCCTGCATCTTTCTTCTTGGATATATCACCAGACTGCAAGGCTTTGTTGGTGGCTTGTAGGGCCTCAAAGTTAGTGACCATTCCACTCTTTATACCTTCTTCAATACTCTCACCCAGCTTGATGATGTCAGAGCATTTGTGGTTTTCAATCACAATTAACCTCTCATAATACAGTGGGTCTTATGCCCGGATGAAGAATTTGTTCATTTGTTCTTCCTCTAGGGCAGACCTGACCTTGGCTGCTTCAGATCTCCAGCGAGCAGCATACTGGAAAAAAGTTTTGGTGGGCTTCTTTTTAAGGTTATGGATGTAGAACACGTCTGGTGCGTTCTCCGTATTGAACCTGAATCAGTCCATGAAGTCTGATACCATACTTACCCAGTCGGACCACTTCTTAGGGTTTTGGCTGATGTACTAAGATAAAACATCTCCTTTGAGGCTCCTCATGAAAAATTTCATGCGAATCTTCTCGTCTCTTCCTACTCCAACCAATTTATCACAATAGGTCCTCGAATGGACCCTGGGATCACCTGTACCATCGAACATTTCGAACATAGAAGGTTTGTAACCCTCCGGTTGTTCAACACCGGGCTGTATGCATAGATCTTCCTAGTTCAACCCTTCGATCCCTTGCTTCCTTCAACGCCCTGAACTCGACTAGTCTGCTTCTTGAGTTCCTCGGCCAAATTCTTTATGAGCATATCCTTCTCACTGGATTCGTGTGTGTAAGCAATGTGTTGGGTGGAGTGAGGTAGAGTCTCCACGTATATGTGGTTGTTTTGATGACCTGGTGTTTGAGCATAGATGTGGTCACTTGTGGATTCTTGTGGTTCAGAGATAATTAGCAGGGTATTTCTTAGAGCGTGGAAAGTGTTGTGCTGGTACTGTGGTGGGATAATTTGTTTTTTTGGTGGAGTTGTATGATGATGAGTTGTGGGAGGGTTCTGTTTAATTGGGGTGTTCTGAGGAGGTATGGGATTTTGAATGACATCTGGGACACTGAGTGAGAAGGATAAATTTGCCAAGTTCTGGACATGCTCAAGCTCCCCTTGGAGTTTCAGCAACCTTTGCTCGAGTTGTGACATAGCATCATTCTGAACCTGAGTACCTTGATTGTCAAGAGCTTCTGTTCGTTCCACTGGCATCGTGTTTTCCTGTCTGACGTTGCCCAAATCTTCCATTTTGCCTTTGCCTTTGCCTTTACGTGGACTAGAAAGAGGAGGAGGTGGAGGGCCCCTAGATCTTGTGTGTTATGATGCCAGAATGCATGAACCAAACTTTGGGGAGGGGAATAACCAAAAGAAGAAAAACAAAAGTTAGCCAAGTCAGTAAGGATCATGAGAAAATATTGCAGAATTTAAACACATAGTGCAAGAATAAAAGCGTGTCCTAATTGGGGATCCTCGTTGTGCCAGAGGTAGGCCTAGCGACAAGTTGATTTTGGATAACTTAGATGCAAAAATGCCTCATTTCATTAATGTAAAATAGATGAGTCCAAAACGCCACTAAAATAATGAGCAGGAAATAAAGTCACTAATGGCACTTGGCCTTATTACATTGGTAAAAGCAATGAAAAGGAAACCTATACTACTTGGTCCCCGAAGGACCTTCCCCAGGCTTGGTCTTCTTGGTTCTGTCAATACGGTTCCCCAGGTCGTGCATGCCCAACCTGTGCCGAACCTGGGGATTTCGTGCCTCATTTTTTGCAAAAATAGATAAGTTTAGAAAAACCTGGTGGACTTTTGGATAAGGATGTCTTAATGGGTTATTGTGCGGACGACACATTAACCCGGATAGTTTTGACCATGATGCATGTACAATATAACAGAGTAAGGTTTCTATGAGTTTTTAGACTGGTACCCTCAAGCGGACAACTTGAGGGGGAAAGGCATGGAATCGTCGATTGCACCGCTGATCGACTAGTTTTACCGCAAATAAGCCTTTTCGAAGTTAGGGGTGATATAAAATGGAAGGGCGCAACCACTCATCAAGCGTTGCTATAGGATTTGTATATGCACTAGTGGAATATGATATTGACTATGATTTATGCAACAATAAATGAGCAATAAAAGCATGTTGTCATGTATTTGCACGTTATGAAAGCGGTAAATACAACAGTTATAATTGAAAAATTAGTTATAAAGGAAAACAAAAAGAAACATGTCAGTTTTGATTCTGAAAGGAATAAATACTTGAAATAGATAAACAATTAATGGCACATAAAGGGGGGGAAAGTTTGCAAGTATTAACAAAGTAAACACAAGTTCACAAAGCAGTTTGGAGAATGGTAAAGCCTAGGATAATCCCCACAAGAGTCGCCATGTTGTCGCGCCCCCTCTTTCCTCCCCTTTTGGATCGGTCAGGGTATTCGACATAATTGGGACAACTCGTTTCCTTTTTGGGAAAGGGGTAAGGAATTGAAGAGTCGCCACCTAACAAGTTAAGGTGCATTAGGGAACCTACTAAAGGTTATTTACAAACACAGATTAGATAACCAGAGATAGGGTAAGGGCTTGAAATTACTTCAAGCGGAAGGTGTTAGGCACCCCTCGAATTCCACAACTGTGGTTCCCGGCCTAAACAAACTTTGTGAACAGATAGCATATAAGCAATAAACTCATAGGTAAATAGATGAAGGTTTTGAGAAGATTTGCAGTCCAAGCACACATATGTAAGGGATAGAGGTGTCCTAGGTTGTTTATCCTATAGGATCACATCAGTACAATGACCGGTAATCACTCCTCAGAAAAGGGGATACTCGTGGCATTAGCGCACCGGAAATCATATCCATGTCTACCCTTTCCTACCCCTTGGTGGTTATTAAGTGAGTTTATTTAATAACCACTATGCGTGTTGTTACTCGTCCCTTCTTAATGGCCCTGGAGGAATTTGGGACCTTTAAATATAGGCAGTTCTAGACAAAACTCCCTAAGGTTAAAAAGATAAAATTCTAGGCGACAAGCAAGAACAAGTAGGACTTTACAAATAAATGCGGGAAAAGTAGTTTAAAGGGATCAGATTTACCTCCACAGATATTGCACATAAACAGCACATCTCAAACACAAAAAAAAGGCAGTTTTATTAGACAAAATCCTAAGACAGGATATCTAAGTGAATATCAATGCACAGAAGTATGCCGCTTTTTATAAAACTCAATAGCAAGGGCCTAATCAGCTTGCCTACTGGTTTATTTTTAAGAGATTGACTACCTAAGGCTTTCTTAGGCGTTAGATTGTGCATAGTGACTACCAGAATTATTAAACAGTTCAGAGGTTGTTTTACCTAAAACATGCTTTTCTAAGTGATGTAAATCTGAGAATGCAGAGATAGTTACAAATTTCTATTATGAACAGACATGAAGATCATATGCGAGGTTATTTTATAACTTTTCATGAATCAGCTGTAACGACCCGACCGGTCGTTTTGTGTTATCGGACCCTGTTCCCCTAAATGAAACTTCCCATAGTGACTTATTATGATTTATGACTTGTGGGGACTGGTAGTCCGGGATTCGGAGGTGTTTTGAGTGCTATAGGAACATTTGATTCCTTAAGAATGGCCTTTAAGGCCAAGATTGACTTCGGTAAAAATTTTGGGTAAACAACCTCGCAATCGAGTTTCGTCAGTTCAAGTAGCTTCGTATGATGATTTCGGACCTGGCGTATGATCGGAATGGGTTTCTGATGACCCGGGAGCGTTTCGGCGCCCAATTTTGAAAGAAGAAGTTCCTTAAGTTCCTATTGTGGTTTGGGACGTGTTATTGTGTTATCGAGGTCCAAACGGAATTCCTAGACTAGGAATAATTCTGTTATGTCATTTATGGCTTGCCTGCAAAATTTAGTGTCATTCCGAGAAGTATAGGTTGGTTCGGCGCATTGTTAGGGAAGTCTAGAAAACTTAAAGTTGCTAAGTTTGGTTCTTGGGGTTTTGAGGTGTGATTTTGAGTTTTAGCATTATTTTGGGTGTTCTGAAGGCTTGAGCGAGTCTGTATTATGATTTGGGACTTGTTGGTATATTTGGACGGGGGCTCGGGTGGGCCCAGATGCCTCCTGGACACCACACGAGGCCAAAAACTAGATGAAATAGTTGTTGGGGCACCTGTTCTGGTATGACTGCAGGTGCGGTTGCCCAGTCGCAGGTACGGGACCGCTCCTACGGTCCCAGCCTGGCAGGTGCGACCCCCAGTGGGCAAGCTATTTCTCGCAGGTGCGGACAAAGTTCTGCAAGAGCGGAGCCGACTGTGCGATCTCCACTCCGCAGGTGCGGGCCTAGGCTTCCTCGTCCATTTTCGCAGGTGCGAGCCTTTGCTCGCAGGTGCAAGACCGCAGATGCGGAAACACTGTTCAGACAGTGTATTTTTATACACGGGTTTTAATTCATTTTTATTATCTTCTTCTTCTTCCTTGGGGAGATTTCCACAATTTTAGAGGGGAAAACGACCTAGTTATTGAAGGTAAGTAAATTCTACACTAATTATAGCTCCATGCATGGATTACAAGCTAAATTAACTACCTAAATTAGTGAAAAATGAAGAATTGGATAGTAACCTAGGGCTTTCAATAATTTGAGAATTTACCCGTGAATTTTCTATGGAATCAAGTAAAAATCATATATTAATGATCCTTAGGCTATGGGTGAGTGTTTCCTTCGAGACTTATTGGAATTCGAGCATGCGGGCCCAGGGTCAGATTTTAGAATTTCTTCAAGAATGGTGAATTTGGCTAAGTAATAGGAGAATTCCATGCTTTGAATATAAATTAATGTATTTGTATAACTTTTGGCTAGTTTCGAGTCCTCAGGAGTAGAGTTCGGAGTTTCGGGCGCGTTCTCGGTCTGGGGAGTAAATTCGACGCTAGGTGAGTCTCCTTTCTAACATTGTAAGGGCGCATTGTCCCCCTAGGTTATTTAAATTCTATATGTGATAATTTGTGGGGGGCTACGTACGTACAAAGTGACGAAAGTCCGTATGTAGCGACTATTACTATTATGCCCGGGTAGTTAGGCCCACATCATGCCTTGTGTTTTACTTGATATGAACTATATGCTTAATGAATTAACGTTATATGTTGCTTATTTCCCCGAAGTTATGGAATTTGAGAAAAACTTGTAAGAAATTGTTCACTGAAAAGTATTTTCTTTTAAAAGGAATAATGTGTGTGCATGTGACCGCTTTGCATCCGTGAGCGGGGTGTGATTTCCCCCACTCTTATAAGAACGAGCCTTACGCCATGGAAGATTGAGTGATGAACTTTTGGTACGGGCCGTTCGATCCTCGGCAGTGCATAGAGAGGACTGAGAGATGTTTTTTTGGTACGGGCCGTTCAATCCTCGGCAATGCACGGGCATGACTATCTTATGAATCCAGCCAGGTGTCCTTACCCTGCATGCGTATGATTTAGTTGTTACTAAATTCATGGATATTGATTTGACAGATATTTCTGGGAAAGTGAAGTGGTAATTGTTTTATTCATTCCCAGTACCTTCCTTGGATTTCAGTACCTTACATGTATATTTTTTGCTTCACTACCTTTACATGCCTACCGTTTCTATTATATCCTATTAAATTATACTGTTGGACCTTACTGAGTGTCATGTTGACCTCTCGTCACTACCTCTTCGAGGTTAGGCGGGATACTCACTGGGTACATATATATATATATATATATTTATGTACTCATGCTGCACTTCTGTACTTAATTGTACAGGTTCTGAGGCTGATGCATCTGGTTATCCGACCGGAGCTTGACGTATATTATGTACCTGACTCTATGGTGACCTGTGTAGGATTTTGGGTCTTGACAACATGGTATCAGAGCACTAGCTTCACGTAAGTCTCACGAGTCACGGGAAAACCCAGTAGAGTCTTGCGGATCGGTACGGAGACGTCTGTACTTATCTTTAAGAGGCTATAGGGTGTTAGGAAACCTCTCTTTGTTCTTATTCCATCGTGCAGTCGATGATTTACTAAATTCATTCTTCTATTCTCTCACACATGGTGAGGACGCATGCATCTGATGTTCCAGACCCGGGAAGGGCCGTTATCCCAGCTGTCCAAGGCTGCGATAGAGGTCGGGGGAGGGCACCGACCCGTGGTAGGGGACGAGAGCGTCCCAGAGCTATTCTGGTCCCGCCACCAGAGGACCCTATTATAGAGGAGCAGGATGAGGTGCCTCCAACAGATCCTGCACTAGTAGACTTTATGACGGCGCCAGGCTTCCAGGCAGTCATGGGTCATATGATGAGATTTATGGACACTATGTCCCAGGCTGGTTTATTTCCAGCAGATCCTGCCATTTCTCAGGCGGGAGGGGGAGTCAAGACCCCTACTGCCCAGGCTGCAGGACAGACAGCAGCATTAGATCATACCCCGGGTACACTGCCCGTGGGTGGGGTCCAGCCTGTTGCAGCAGCACCTGAGCCAAGACCAGCTGCGGACGGCGATCCACAGAAGTTATTGGGTAGATGGACCCGATTGCACCCTCCAGTCTTTGGGGGTGAGCGAGGCGAGGACGCCTAGACTTTTGTGGATAGGTGCAGGGACAGACTGCACAACATGAGGATACTAGAGTCCCATGGAGTGGATTTCACTACCTTCCAGTTGGAGGGCAGGCTTCGTAGGTGGTGGCAGTCATATATTCTTAGAAGGCCAGCAGATTCTCCTCCTATCACTTGGGAGAAGTTAACGCATATGTTTTTGGATAGATATATCCGACCCTCTGAGAGGGAAGAGCTGCGGTATCAGCTTGAGCGGCTAGAGAAAGGGCAGATGTCAGTGACAGATTATGAGGCCAGATTTTCAGAGTTGTCTTGCAATGCACTTATGATATTGCCTACTGATGCAGAGAGGGTGCGGATATTTGTGGATGTGTTTCACCCAGGTATTAGGGCCACCATGGCCCAAGAGGTCGAGATGGGTACTCCTTATCAGCTCGTGGTAGAGATTGCTCGCAGGATCGAGGGGTATCGGTCGAGGAGTAGGGAGCAGGGGCCGCAGGATAAGAGGGATAGATTGTCTAGAGATTTCAGAGGTGCCCCAGCTAGGGGCACGGGTCAGTATAGCAGTGGTCAGCCCAGCAGGCCTTTCTATTCATCACCTCTACTACCTCCTCGAGGTGTTCCAGTGAGGCCTCATTTCAGCGCCACGCCAGAGCGCTCCTACCGTCCTCCAGCCATTCATAGTTCACACAGTGGTTATCCCAGTCGTCCGAGATCCTCCGACCCCTACTTCAATGTTATGCCAAAGGGCTCTCATCGCCCTCCGACCATTCAGGGTTCTTCTTCGGGGCAGTAGACTATGCTACCTGGGAGTTGTTACGAGTGTGGAGAGCCAGGTCATATGAAGAGGCAGTGTCCCAGGTTTCGGGGCAAGGCCGTACAGCAAGGGCACCAGCAGTCCGGCCACCTAAAGGTGGAGGATAGGTCGGCAGGGGTCGTCCTAGAGATGAAGATCAGTCCGGGGGATGTCACGTAGCTCATGTTCACTTTAGTGGAGCTCAGTCTTCCGGTACTTCAGCCAGATTCTGACCATTTCGTCCAGATCAGATGCAGTGGCCTCAGACATCGTGATTACAGGTACTATTACAGTATGTGGTAGAGAGGCATCGATGTTATTTGATCCAGGATCCACTTTTTCCTATGTTTCGGTCTTAGTTGCCCATTTTCTGGATGTCCCTCGTGAGTCTTTCGCTACACTTATTTATGTGTGCACTCCCATGGGCGATTCTGTGGTTGTAGACCGGATTTTCCGGTCCTGTGTGATTTCATTTTGTGGGTTCGAGACTCGAGCGGATCTCTTATTGCTCGACATGGTTGATTTCTAGATGAGGTTCCTCAGTTAGTACCGCCAGCCGGGTTATTTCATTCTTGAAGGTTCGACATATGGTCAAGAAGGGTTGTCTGGCCTATTTTTCTTATGTGTGGGACACCACCACAGAGTCTCCGACGATTGATTCGGTGCCAGTCGTTCGAGAGTTTGCTGATGTATTTCCTTCGGATCTTCCGGGCATGCCTCCGGATCGTGATATTGATTCTGCATTGATTTAGCTCCAGACACCCAGCCTATATTTATTCCTCTGTACCGTATGGCTCCGAAAGAGTTGAAGGAGTTTAAGGAGAAGCTTGAGGAATTGTTAGCTAAGGGGTTCATCAGACCGAGTGTATCACCGTGGGCTGCTCCAGTTCTATTTGTGAAGAAGAAGAATGGGTCTATGCGGATGTGTATTGATTACCGCCAGTTGAACAAGGTTACAATTAAGAACAAGTATCCTTTGCCGCGCATCGATGATTTGTTTGACCAGTTGTAGGGTGCTCGTGTGTTTTCTAAGATTGATTTGAGAACGGGGTATCATCAGTTAAGGATTCGGGATTCAGATGTTCTGAAGACTGCTTTTCATACGAGATATGTCCACTATGAGTTCCTGATGATGTCTTTCGACTTGACTAATGCGCCAACAACATTCATGGACTTGATGAATAGGGTGTTCAGGTCGTATATTGATTCCTTTGTCATTGTCTTCATTGATGACATTTTTATTTACTCACGTAGCCTGGAGAGCACAAGCAGCATTTGAGAGTGGTGCTCCAAACTTTGCGAGAACAGAAGTTATAGGCTAAGTTCTCCAAGTGTGAGTTCTGGTTGGATTCTGTGGCATTTTTGGGGCATGTGGTATCCGGAGAGGGTATCAAGTTTGATCCTCAGAAGATGGAGGCAGTTCAGAGTTGGTCGCGTCCTACTTCAAGAGATCAGGAGCTTTTTGGGCCTAGCAGGCTATTATCGTCGATTTGTGGAGAGGTTCTCTTCTATTGCAGCTCCATTGGCTAGATTGAGTCAGAAAAATGCCCCGTTTTGATGGTCTGACGAGTGTGAGGCGAGCTTTCAGAAGCTCAAGACGTCATTGACCTCAGCACTAATTCTAGTATTGCCTTCCAGTTCTGGGATGTATACAGTGTATTACGACGCTTCTCACGTTGGCTTAGGGTGTGTATTGATGCAAGAGGGAAGAGTTATTACTTATGCTTCGTGCCAGCTGAAGGTTCATGAGAAAAATTACCTTGTGCATGATTTGGAGTTGGCGGAGATTGTTCATGCTCTTAAGATTTGGAGGCACTACTTATATGGAGTGTCCTGTGAGGTTTATAAAGACCACCGTAGCTTGTAGCACTCGTTCAAGCAGAAGGATCTTAATTTGAGGCAGCGCAGATAGCTTGAGTTGTTGAAGTATTATGATATCACCATTCTTTATCAATAGGGCAAGGCAAATGTGGTAGCAGATGCTTTAAGAAGGAAGGCGAAGAGTATGGGTAGCTTGGATTATATTGCAGCAGAGGAGAGACCTCTAGCCTTGGACATTCAGTCCTTGGCCAATTGCCTGGTGAGATTAGACCTTTCAGAGCCTCATCGGGTTTTAGCACATATGGTTGATCAATCTTCGTTATTGGGGGAGATTAAGGCCCGGCAGTTCAATGATTCGTGCTTAGCAGAGCTTTGGGATATAGTGGTTTAGGGTAGGACCAAGGAGGCTACTATTGGCGAGGATGGTGTTCTAAGACTTCAGGGCGGCTTATGTGTTCCTAATGTTGATGGCCTGAGCGAGAGGATTCTAGAAGAGGCACACAGTTCTCGGTATTCTGTTCATCCTGGTGCTACGAAGATGTATCGTGACTTTAAGAAGCATTACTGGTGGAGGCGGATGAAGAAGGACATTGTGGAGTATGTGACTAGGTGTCTTAATTGCCAGCAGGTGAAGTATGAGCATCTGAGTCTAGGAGGCCTACTTCAGCAGATGCCCATTCCTGAGTGGAAATGGGAGCGTATCACTATGGACTTCGTGGTTGGGTTGCCTCGTACCTTGCGGAAGGTCGACGCAGCTTGGGTCACTGTGGATAGAATGACCAAATCGGCGCATTTCATTCTGGTGGATACTACTTATACTTCTGAGAGGTTGGCCTAGATCTACATTCGGGAGATAGTCCAGTTGCATGATGTGCTGGTGTCCATCATATCAGATCGAGGTCCTCAGTTCACCTCGCACTTCTGGAGAGCATTGCATAGTAAGATGGGTACCCTAATAGATCTCAGCACAATATTTCACCCGCAGACCTCTGGTCAGTCGAAGCGTACAATTCAGATGTTGGAGGACATGCTCAAGGCATGTGTGATTGACATCGGAGGTCAGTGGGACCAGTTCTTGCCTTTGGCCGATTTTTCTTACAATAATAGTTTTCAGTCCAGCATTGAGATGGAACCATTTGAGGCTTTGTATGGTCGGCGATGTCGTTCTCCTATCGGGTGGTTTGAGCCTGGCGAGGCTAAGTTATATGGCACCGACCTGGTGAGGGATGCCTTGGAGAGTGAATTTGATTCAGGAGAGGCTCCGCACAGTAAGTGTTACGCGGATCAGAGGCCGCGTGATGTATCATTTATGGAGGGAGATAGGTTCCTGTTGAAAGTCTCGCCTATGAAGGGTATTAAGAGGTTTTGGAACAAGGGCAAGCTGAGCCCGAGGTATATAAGCCCCTTCGAGGTGTTGAGGCGAGTTGGGGAGGTTGCTTATGAGCTGGCCTTGCCTCCCAGTTTATCAGGAGTTCATCCAGTTTTTCATGTATCCATGCTCCGGAGGTACGATGTCGACTTCTCTCATATGGTTGATTTCAGCACTATTCAGTTGGATGAGAGGTTGGGCTATGAGGAGGAGCCGGTTGATATTATTGATAGACAGGACCGCCAGTAGAGGTCCAAGAGTGTTTCTCTTGTAAAGGTCCAGTGGAAGGGCCAACCAGTTGAGGAGGCAACCTGGGAGTCCGAGGAGGGAATGCGTAGCAGATATCCACACATATTCAGCACTTCATGTATGATTCTAGACCCGTTTGAGGATGAACGTTTATTTAAGAGGTGGAGAAAGTAACAACCCGACCAGTCGTTTTGTATTATCGGACTATGTTCCCCTAAATGAAACTTCCCATAGCGGCTTATTATAATTTATGACTTATGCGGACTGGTGGTCCGGGATTCGGAGGTGTTTTGAGTGCTATAGGAACATTTGGTTCCTTAAGGTTGGCCTTTAAGGCCAAGTTTGACTTCGGTCAACATATTGGATAAACAACCTCGGAATTCGGTAGCTTTGAATGATAATTTCAGACCTGGGCGTATGTTCGGAATGGGTTTCTGATGACCCGGGAGCGTTTCGGCGCCCAATTTTGAAATAATAAGTTCCTTAAGTTCCTATTGTGGTTTGGGACGTGTTTTTGTGTTATCGAGGTCCGAACAGAATTCCGAGATCGGGAATAGTTCCGTTATGTCATTTATGACTTTCCTGCAAAATTTGGTTTCGTTCCGAGTAGTGTAGGTCGGTTCGGCGCGTTATTAGTGAAGTCTAGAAAACTTAAAGTTCCTAAGTTTGGTTCTTGGGGTTTTGAGGTGTAATTTTGAGTTTTAGTGTTGTTTTGGGTGTTCTGAAGGCTCGAACGAGTCTGTATTATGATTTGGGACTTGTTGGTATATTTAGACGGGGGCTCGGGTGGGCCCAGTTGCCTCCCGGACACCACATGAGGCCAAAAATCAGCTGAAATAGCTGTTGGTGCACCTGTTCTGGTGTGACCGCAGGTTCGGTTGCCCAGTCGCAGGTGCGACCCCCAATGGGCAAGCCGTTTCTCACAAGTGCGGACAAAGTTCCGCAGTTGCGGTCTCCACTCTACAGTTGCAGGCCCAGGCATACTTGTCCACTTCCGGAGGTGCGAGCCTTTGCTCGCAAGTGCGAGATCGCAGGAGCGGTCCTCGAGCCGCAGGTGCGGAAACACTGTTCAGACAGTGTGTTTTTGTACACGGATTTTAATTCATTTTTATCATCTTCTTCTTCCTTGGGGTGATTTCCACCATTTTAGAGGGGGAAATGACCTGGTTATTGAAGGTAAGTAAATTCTACTCTAATTTTAGATTCATGCATGGATTACAAGCTAAATTAACTACCTAAATTAGTGCAAAATAAAGAATTGTGTAGTAACCTAGGGATTTCGATAATTTGAGAATTTACCTGTGAATTTGCTATGGAATCAAGTAAAAATCGTATATTAATGATCCTTAGGCTATGGGTGAGTGTTTCCTTCGAGAATTATTGGAATCCGAGCATGCGGGCCCGGGGTCAGATTTTAGAATTCTTCAAGAATGGTGAATTTGGCTAAGTAATAGGAGAATTCCATGCTTTGAATATAAATTAATGTATTTGTATAACCTTTGGCTAGTTTCGAGTCCTCGGGTGTAGAGTGCAGAGTTTCGGGCGCGTTCTCAATCTGGGGAGTAAATTCAACGCAAGGTGAGTCTCCTTTCTAACCTTGTAAGGGGAAATTGTCCCCCTAGGTGATTTAAATGCTATATGTGATAATTTGTGGGGGGCTACGTACGTACAAAGTGATGAGAGTCCGTATGTAGAGACTATTATTATTATGTACGGGTAGTTGGGCCCACATCATGCCTTGTGTTTTACCTGATATTAACTATATGCTTAATGAATTAACATTACATGTTGCTTATTTCCCCGAAGTTATGGAATTTGAGAAAAACTTGTAAGAAATTGTTCACTGAAAGGTATTTTCTTTTAAAAGGAATAATGTATGTGCATGTGACTGCTTCGCAATTTATATTCCGCGAGCGGGGTGTGGTTTCCCCCACTCTTATAGGAACGGGCCGTACGCCACGGCGGATTGAGAGATGCACTTTTGGTACGGGCCGTTCGATCCTCGGCAGTGCATAGAGAGGACTGAGAGATGCACTTTTGGTACGGGCCATTTGATCCTCGGTAGTGCATGGATGTGATTACTTTGTGGAGAGGTGCACTTTTGGTACAGGCCGTTCAATCCTCGGCAGTGCACGGGCATGACTATCTTATGACTCCGGCCGGTTGTCCTTACCCTGCATGCATATGATTTAATTGTTACTAAATTCATGGATATTGATTTAACAGATATTTGGGGGAAAGTGAACTGGTAATTGTTTTATTCATTCCCAGTACCTTCCTTGGATTTCAGTACCTTACATATATATTTGTTGCTTCACTCCCTTTACATGTCTATTGTTTCTATTATATCCTGTTAAATTATATTGTTGGACCTTAGTGAGTGTCATGTCGACCTCTCGTTGCTACCTCTTCGAGGTTAGGCGGGACACTCACTAGGTACATATATATATATTTATGTACTCATGCTGCACTTTTGTACTTAATTTGTACAGGTTCTGAGACTGGTGCATCTGGTTATCCGACCGGAGTTTGACGTATATTCTGTACCTGAATCCATGATGAGCTTCCTCACTTGGCGATTCTCATTAGTACTATGGAGTTATCTTTTGTTTACTTATGTCTACTTCTTTCAGACAGCAGTACAGTGTGTATCATCTTTTGTATATTCTACTAGTTTGCCTGTTGACTTGTGACACTAGTTCCTGGCATACACATAGTAGACTCTATATTTTGGGAGTATATATATATATTTGTTCAGGATCATTGTGGCTGTATTTATTTATGTTGGTTTATGTATCCGCTTTTATTTAAATTATCTAAGCTTCAAATTTTGGTAATTGTGGGGTTGGTATATCAAATAAGGATAATCTCACTATAAACAACTGTTGGCTTGCCTGACTCCAGTGTTGGGCGCCATCACGACCTGTGTAGGATTTTGGGTCGTGACATCAACAGTTTAAACTATGCATAGTTAAGTAAATGTAAACGAAATCCTAGAGCATGGTATCTAGTATGCACACGTGAATGCAGGGTGGTTAGGATATAATTTCAGGATACACAAGATTACCAAAGCATGATTTCTAAAATGCATAGAGAATTACAGAGTTGTTAAGCATGATTCATGAATGCACAGGAGTATTAAGTTTATCGCCTAAGGAGCAGGATTTCTAAGTGGTAGGCACAAGCATAAATTGAGGTATGTTGTATGTCAAAGCAGTAAACATGAAAGAGCCTTAAAGACATGATATCTAATGCATGTTTGGCATGTTGATACTAAGCGTGGATTCTAATGCAGATATAGGAAATGTAAAGCTTAAGGCATTATTTCTACCCAGTGGCATTGATAAAATTATTTGGTTATCCCCTCCCATTTCACTAGCCATCCCCAATATTCATTTACAAATAAATATTACAGACCAGCTGAATAAATTACGTAAATAGATAAAGGAAAAGAAGAAGTTAAAGTATAGAGAGCATGAAAACTGGCCCAGACTTCCAGAACCTCAATTGCCCAAATTTTTCATAGCCTTTCTCATATCCGGGTGTGTCAAAGTTCCCTAAGGACCTCAAGGGATCCCGGGCAGTGCTCACACCCATATTTCATAACCATAATTGAGTAAGTGCAGTGTGGAAGCGCCAGCTCTAATGCATCAGAGTTCGGAGGGATCTCATAGGGATCCCTAAGCAGTCAGACATTAGAGGGGCAGAACTTAAATATCTAAGAGTAGAGTAAGAGTGCTTGACATAGTTTTGAAAAGATTGAGTAGGAAAACAGTTTGAAAAGAGACTTGTTTGAAAGATTTTGTAAAGAACTATAGAGTTATGTAGTAAAACAGTTTTTAAAAAGAGAGTAGAGCAGCAAGCAACAGTCCAGACATAGCACCCAAAACAGGTTCATACACAACCAAAGAACACAGAACCAAGGCAGGTTCAGCAACACTAAACAGGGGTAATAGGGGATTGGGGACACATAAGGCACATAGGTAAGAAAATAGCTCCAGCAACACTTAAGTACAGAATCAAAAATATGCTAGGGGGCATCCAGGGATCAAGGATATAGCATAAACTTTAGGATTACCCAAAACCGATAAACATAAGGCACAAATTGTTTTTCCATAGAAAAGTTCATGCCAATAATCAGAGAACATAAGTAAGGCAGAATCATATTGAGGTATACTAAAAGGGGGATAGAATTTCATAAGCATGTTGCGTCTAAGGGAGGGGATACATAACATGCTAAGTGAAAAACAGTGCAAGCAGGTCAAGTGCAGACATCATAGCAAAACCATAGGTAAAAACATATTAGAAACAGGATGAATTGAAGTACTAAAAGAAACATATTTTTTTTTAAACTTAAACTGAAATTAGGACATACCAGTATAGGAGATAGAAAATACAGAATGAAGAGTAAGGGGGTGGAATAATCAGCCTTGGCTTGCAGCCGGCTGATAATAGCAAGTAACCAGAAGGAGAGCAGAAGAGAGTATTTGTGTATACGAGAGAGTTTTGAGCAATGTGTTCGTGTGTTTGAATGAAAAAGCAATGTATATATAGTTAAAGACTAGGTAGAAAATAAGGAAAGAATCATAGTTAAGTAGTAATTATGGAACTATGTACAAATTAGAATCAAATCAGTATAAGTACTCCCTTTAATTAAGGAGTTAGCTTCAAGCGGTAATATGCAGATAACAAATAAGGAAGGAAACCATATAAGGCTGAATATAACACATAAGGAAACACATAAGGAAATAGTTTCAGCATAGCATAAGTATAGAACATGTAATATAGGCTAGGTTCAACATATTCTAATTAAGTAAAATACTTAAGAATCAGTTGATAGCATGCTCGACCATATATTAAGGTAAGAAAATATTTTAAAGGTTAAAATCAGCAGAGAATATCACAAAAATCATTGAAGGATCAATCACGGAGATTCAATGATTCAAAAATAGCAACTAGTACTGATTTAGGAGAAATTAACACAAATTTATGAGAACAAGCGGAATAAACATATAATAGGACAAAATAGAAACCCTAATAGGCCAATAGGGTAAAATCATACAAAATTAGGGATTCACATAGATCATAGTACGAATTGACAGAATAAAAATGATATAGGCGGAAGAAGTAAAGAATCAGAAACCCTAATAAGCAAAATAGGGTAAAATCACACAAAAATTAGAACGAATTCATAAATAACAGACATGCTAATAAATAAGATGAACATGTAAGTAAGAACAAACTCAGAACCCATGATTAAGACCAAGAAACTTAGGATTTTAACATAATAAGTCAGACAAAAGGGGAAAAACTTAAATAAACGTTTAAACATAGTGAAAATCATATAATAATACTAAAATCATAAGGAAAACCTATTTTGAAAAGGGGTTAAGAAACCCTAGTTTGAAGATGAAGAGTCGTTTTAGATAAATCGGAAAATCTTTTAAGGAAAATAGCAAGATAACTCGGAATATTCCCAGATCTATTTCAGATCTAAGAAATCAAGCGTTAAAATTAGGGTTTCAGAGAAAGAATCCAAAGAGAGAAGGAGAATCGGCTTAGAAACCACAGGTTCTAGCCGGAGATGGGAGGATCTTACTGGGACGGCCATGGACGGCTTGAGAATGACATGAAAACCATGGGAGGTGAGTGAACCACATTCTGGTTCCTTTGAGGACCTCAAGGCAGCAATAACCCAGTGAGGAAGGAGCCATGGAGGCTGGGATGGTGGTGAGACTACCATAGTTACCGGCAAGCCGACGGCCGGTGAGAGCTTAGGTTTAGTAGGGAGAGTTTGAGAAATGAGAGAGATGTACAACGGCGGAGTGAAAGAGAGAAATGAGAAGGGAAAGGGGGGGGGGGTAGTCTCTAGGGTTAATTAAGGAAAGGGGAGATCTGGACCGTTGATTAAAATTGATCAACGGTCTAGATTAGACAAGGGATTGGGTCAGGTAGGATAATGTATTGGGCCTAGGGTATTTGGGTCGTTTTTAATCAGACTTGGGTCTGGTTTAATTAGGCTATAAATGAAATGAAAGTGGCTATTTGTTAAATACCCAGTGTAAATTAATTAAAACAATTTATAAAAATAGCTGTTAATTATAAAAAATGAATTTCATGTGTAGAAAATAATTAAAAATGATTACTTAGTATTTTAAAAATACAAATGATTAATTTCTGGATAAAAATAGTATAAAATCATATGATTGGGCTATAATTGCAATATGACCAAAAATAATTAATGAAACCAAGAAATGATTTTGAAATCATTTGTAATGCAATTTTATAATTATTTATTGGCAATAAAATACTGGATAGGTTAATACAAATATAGGGAAACTGTGGAAAATATCAATTGCTATTGATACATGATTTTGAAGCTATATATGCAAATTTAAAATATTTTGAGGAAACATTGGGTATCAACAAGGGGTTTATACCCTTATCTTAGACTTGTATGTTTTGGCTGCTAAATGGGAAGAAGCCGAGAGGGTGAGGCAATTGATGCTTCATCAACATGTGAGGAAAGCTAGAGAATGTAGTTTTATAAGAAATAATACAACATGGAGTATCAAACTGCACCAGATTCTTGTTTAGATAATTCTCTGATCAAGAAAAATTTTATTTCTTCTTTCTGTTCTTGAAGTGACTTTCTCCGATAGTAGAATTAGGAAGGCGGAGGACTTATCAAGTTAAGACGAAGAAAGAAGCAACTTGTCGCAAAAAAATCTAAGATATTGGAAAAAGATGCCGCATGTAGGAAAGTGTAGAAGCTATTCGTGTCTCCCTACTTCCTCACACATAAGTATACTTCCTGTGTTTATGCCTCAACGACACCAATTGAATCTATAAGGTTCTTTAGCAGAATGTGGAAAGATCATGAAAGGTCGAAATAAGCATTTCAGCATTGGCATGCTCCACTTAGCTAAAGCGTCTACAACTTGATCAGCCTCCCTATAACAATGACTAATAACACAATCTAGTTTCCTGGTAATATCTTGAATGTGCTTGATAATGTCCCAAAACTACCATGGTGGGCTGGTGGTTCGGATATTTCCTCTGATCATCTCTATAACCAATAAAGAGTCGCAATCTAGGAAAGTTTTGTGGAGCGATGTTATTCTGAATACACCAATTCATCCCAAATAAGAATGCCTTTGCTTATGCCATATTACTATAGTTTCTAGCAATTGGAGAAGAAAAAGTCATAAATAAGCATAACCTTTGATCCCTGCAAATACCTTCAATACCACAATACCGGCATATACATCTAGATTTTTACTACCATGTGTATTGATTTTAAATCGTAGTTGGGATTTGTCATTTCTTCGTGATTGTAACAATCACTTCAACCAGTGAAAAGAACAAAAGATGTTCTCCAAGTCCTTGGGCTGTTGTATTTTGTAAGTTTGTCCCATTTAACAACTTTTCATTACATCCTGGGAGAAAGTTGCAAAATCTATTGACAAATAGCACCCCAGTTCCCTGCGCACTCCCCATTCCATTTAGCATAGGAAACCACCTTTTTGACATGTAGCAAAATCTGATAGAATACCTGTAGAAGATAGTGAAGATAGTGCTAGTACACATGGCACTTAGGTAGTTGGCTCACTCAACCATAGATAGTAGATAACTTAACTGTAGTTAATTGTTAGTTAGAGTAAATCATGGTTAGTCAATTGTATATAAATAGTTGTATTCCATATTGTAAATGTGAGAAAGAAAGCATTTCTTCCTTCTACAACTTTGTTACAACTCAATTCCTCTGTCAATTCTCTCTTCCTCTCTCTTGATCAATCATATACACACATCAAATTTTTGTTCATCACTAAATTTAACATGGTATCAGAGCTTCTAATTGAAAGAATTTTAGGGATTTTCTTCGTCAATTTTGAAAGGAAATCGAGAAATTCTTCATCTTCGAAGTTTGTTTGAAAACCTAATTTTGCAATTATGATGAATTCTAGTACTGAATCTAGCTCCAGCACAATTGACCACAACCACCCTCTTTATCTGCAGCCATCGGATTCGCCGGGAGTGGTACAAACTGGAATACTGCTCGTCGGAATGGAAAATTATAGCATTTGGAGTCATGCGATGTTGTTGGCGTTGGAATGCAAAAACAAGCTCGGAGTTATCAACGACACTGTTCATCGAGCTACTGTTGGCAAGGATTTGAAGAAACAGTAGGATCCTTGCAATGCTTTGGTGAAATCATGGACTACGAGCAATGTAAGCAAGGAGCTTCTTAGCGGTGTATTCTTCCGCCGTCCTGATGCTTATTCTATTTGGAATGATTTAAAGAATAAATTTGATAGGGTTAATCTCACTCGAATTTATCAAATTCATAAGGAAGTTGCTACGTTGACTCAAGTTGTTTCACATGTCTCTGTTTATTACTTAAAATTGAAAGATATTTGGGATGAAACTGATTCTATTAGGCATGTGCCTTTCTGCTGTGATAAGTCCAAAAACTTTGGTACTCACTTGACAAATCAAAGGTTGTTGCAATTTCTAACGGGCTTAAACGATGGCTATAGTCAAGCTCGCAGTTAAATTCTAATGATGTCACCAACACCAACTGTAAATCAAGCATATGCCTTAATTGCTCAGGATGAGAGTCGAAAACTAGTATCTGGTGGTGGTTATAGGTTAGGTGAACATATTGATCCCACAACACTCTTTACTACAAACATGAAAGGAACCCATAAGCCTAGAAGGAATTTTCCTATGTTTTGTGATTTTTGCAACATGAAAGGGCATAACAGGGAGAATTGTTACAAGCTCGTGCACTATGAGTTTTGTAAAATGAAAGGCCATCTCAAGGAAAACTGTTATAAGATAATAGGTTATCCGGCTGATTTCAAAGGGAAGAAGAAAGCAAAATGCAGTCATAGGAGGTAATCATGCAGCTGATCTTGTTTTCAATAAAAAACAACAGAATATTTTACAGGCTCAACATGTGATTAACACTGGACAACAACAAGAAAATACACAAGTCTTGGCTCCATTTTTTACTCTAGAATAGCACAACCAAATATTAACACTATTGAACAAATCTCAAGTATCTGAGGCTAGTGCTAACATGGCAGGTAAAATTTTGTCTGATAATTTGAATGTTTTGAAATGGATAGTAGATACAGGGGAAACAAATCACATGATTAATGATGAATCTGTAGTGAAAAATGGTGTGTCAGTAGGAAATTTTGGGAAGGTTCAACTACCTAATGGAGAGTCATCAAGTATCATTCAAGTGGGAGATTGTCACTTAGCAGGAGGTGACTTGATTGAGGATGTACTTTGTGTACTAGACTTTAAGTTTAATCTTCTCTCTGTGTCTAAGCTAACAAAGGCTTTGAATTGTTGTGCCATATTTTTTCACATTTCTTTGTCTTTCAGGATCTCTTCACTGGGAGGGTGAAGGAGACTGGTAAGGAAGAATGTGACTTATATGTCTTAAACTCAAGGAAAAGGAAACCATTTACTGTAGGACCAAAAGCAATGGCAGTTTCCGGAGAGTTGAATGCAGTCATTTTGCACAAGAGGTTAGGGAATGTGCCTATGGAAGTGATCAAGAAGACTAGTGTTTTTCGAGATAATTCTAGTTTTACAATAAGTCATTGTGACATTTTCCCTTTAGCTAGACAAACAAGAGTTCCTTTTTCCAGTCAGTTGTACTAAGACAAATGATTCCTTTCATTTGGCTCATATGGATGTTTGGGGGCCATACAAGGTGCCCACTTCTAATGGAATGAGATACTTTCTAACATTGGTTGATGACTCTGATGTAGTTACTATGTTGAAAGACTTTATAGTAATGGTCATGAATCAGTTTAACAAGAGGATAAAGAGCTTCAGATCAGATAATGGCTCAGAATTCATTCACAGCCATTACAAAACATGTTCAAACAATATGGTATCCTACATCAGATTTCTTGTCCATATACCCCACAGCAAAATGGGGTGGTAGAAAGGAGGCATAGACATATCCTAGAAACAGCTCGAGCTATTAGATTTCAAGGGCATTTACCTCTTAGATTCTGGGGAGACTGTGTCGAATCAACAATCTATGTGATCAATAGAGTTCCATCATCAGTACTAGGTAATAAATCTCCTTTTGAGCTGTTATACAACAAACCACCTAATTTGTCACATATGAGGGTCATTGGCAGTTTATGCTATGCCACCAACTTGGTCAGGAGAGACAAGTTTGGGTCTAGAGCAATCAAGTCAGTGTTGCTAGGCTATGCTTCTACTCAGAAAGGATATAAGTTGTATGAAATGGACAACAAGTTCATTTTTGTAAGTAGAGATGTGGTTTTCAATGAAGGAGTATTTCCTTTCCAACAACACATGGCCACTGTAGCACCAGTTTTTCCTTAGTCCTCTTCTGGATTTCCTTCCTATGAAGAACTGAGACAACATGTTCCATGTGAGCCTATAACTCCTACAATGTCAGCACCATCTTGTCCTGTTGCATTAGAAGTTCCTGCTACATCAGAATTTCTTGTTGCTCCTACATTATCTACATCAACTCTTCCTACTGTCTTAGAAATTCCTGTTGCATCAGAAGTTCCCTTTTCTTCTCAAACTCAGATACTTCCTTCAAAACCATTAAGAAAATCAGGCAGACCTAGTAAGACTCCAATTTGGCTTCAAGATTATGTTCAAACCGACAAAGGAAAGAAGAATGCCAACACTTGCCTATATCCTCTCACTTATGTATTGTACTACATGGATCTTGCACCTACTTATCATAGTTTTGTTGCTAAGCTCTCCAATGAACTGGAAGCAAGAACTTATTATGAAGCTGCTAAGGACCTAAGATGGGTTGATGTTATGAAAGCAGAGATACAAGCATTGGAAGACAACCATACTTGATCCATCATGCATCTTCCTCCTGGGAAGAAAGCTATTGGATGTAAATGGGTGTACAAGATAAAGTATAAAGCTTCAGGCGATATTGACAGCTTCAAAGCCCGACTTGTTGCAAAGGTTTATAGTTAAAAGGAGGTAATTGACTATCAAGAAACCGACCTGTAGTGAAAATGGTGACAATGAGAGTAGTTCTGTCTTTAGCAGCAGCTCACATGTGGAAAATTTATCAGATGGATGTATTTAATGCATTCCTGCAGGGTGATTTAACTGAGGAGGTTTATATGCAATTACCTCCTGGCTTCACACAGTCACATGGGGAGAAACATGTTTGTAGGCTGCCCAAGTCTCTCTATGGACTTAAGCAGGCATCTCGTCAGTGGAACATCAAATTGACTACTTATTTAGTATCTTCTAGTTTTACTCAGAGTCATCTGGATTATTCTTTACTTACTAAGAAGGTGTTAGCCAAAATAGTCATAATTTTGATCTATGTAGATGAACTCTTGATCACAGGCAATGACTCTGACCTCATCCAGGAAACTAAAGACATTCTGCAGCATAGTTTCGAAATTAAAGACCTAGGTGAGCTTAGATATTTTCTTGGGCTGCAGTTTGCTAGAAGTAAGAAGGGCATATTGATGCATCAACGAAAGTATGCTTTAGAGCTCCTCTTTGATTTGGGATTGACTGGTTCTAAGCCTTTAACTACTTCATTGGAACCTAATCTGAAGCTTACTTCAGTCGTTTTTGATCAGCATGTTGGGGAAAATAATGATAAATTGCTTGCTCACCCTAGTGCATATCAACGACTGATTGGTCTCTTACTATATTGACCATCAGTCGCCCTGAGATTTCGTTTGCAGTCCAATCTCTTAGCCAATTTATGCATGCTCCCAAAGTCTCTCACATGGAGGCTGTTAGTCGTGTGGTTAGATACATCAAGTTTGCTCCTAGCTTGGGTATCCTTTTTTATGCTTCTAGTGCAGCGCAGCTACATGCATTTTGTGACGCAAACTGGTCCTCATGCCTCACCACTAGACGATCCATCACAGGGTACCTTATCATGTATGGCGATTCTCTCATATCCTGGAAGTCGAAGAAGCAATCTACCATCTCAAGAAGCTCTGCTGAAGCAGAGTACATGAGTATGGCATCAACTATTGCTGAAATAACTTGGCTCATTGTCTTGTTCAAAGAGCTCAATCTTCAGCTTCACCCGCGCGTGCCTCTTCATTGTGATAGCAAATCTGCTATCCAGATTGCTGTCAACTCTGTTTTCCATGAACGGACAAAGCATATTGATATCGATTGTCACTTCATTCACGAGAAGATTCAGCAAGGTTTGGTCAAGACTGTATATCTAGCCTCTGCTGAACAACCTGCTGATGTTCTTACTAATGGTCTTTCTCGTCTGCAACACCATCACTTGCCTTCTAAGCTAGGAATGAAGAACATCTTCATTTCCCCTAGCTTGAGGGGTGTATAAGATAGTGAAGATAGTGCTAGTATACATAACACTTAGTTAGTTGTCTTACTCAACTATAGTTAGTAGATAACTTAACTGTAGTTAATTGTTAGTTAGAGTAAACCATGGTTAGTCAATTGTATATAAATATTGTATCTCATATTGTAAATGTAAGAAAGAAATGATTTCTTCCTTCTGCAACTCTGTTACAACTCATTTTCACTCTATCAATTCTCTCTTCTACTCGCTTGATCAATCACATACACACATCGAATTTGTGTTCATCACTGAATTTAACAATACCCTTTTAAGATAGATTCTGGAGTCTCATCAT
>ML353196.1:0-52193 GCA_005239505.1 Nicotiana paniculata
AGAGTTATACCTTATTTAGGATTCCTCTACTATATAAAGAGGAACCCTGTTCATTTGTAAAGAATACACATTCATTGAGAAATAATACTACGCTGCGCTTTACTTGCTTACATTCTACTACTGTTCTTATTGTTATTAACACTTGATCTCGAGCATGTTCCAGATCGAGGTCGATAACTTATAACGACACTGGTTTGATTTATCTTTATTGTTTAATTCATTTATTTAATTGGTCATTTATCAATTGGTATTGTATCAGATCAAGTATCCTTATAACCACATTACAAGTTTAATTGTTACTCATATTTCGAGGTAAACAGTTTTACTGCCAATTTCGCAAGTAGTGTACACCCTAAGTTCAGTTAATTTTCAGACGTGAAAAGATTAAGAGAGGATATGAGCTTATTATTTTACAAGAAATAAAGATACTGTGATGGTAATCGGATTAAAAAGAGTAAAATATGATGCATACAAAATCCATTTATGTATAGTATATTCAGGAGGAATTTTAGCCCATAATCCATTGCTTCCAGAACACAACCTGATTAATGGTATATGTGGTCTTCTAGGGAACAAAATAGTTTTTTTTTTCAGCCTTAAATATGCCCCCCACACAATTAATGGTATCACGTATATGAGCCGCTCATACTTTATAATATTGTTATGATTTTATCTACTTGGAGCAGACATTGAGATATGATATTGTCACATTATTAGTAGGCTATAACGAGAGGGCAATGAATGCAAGTGAGATACTACTATAGCTTATTAATAATGCAGCCACATGTATCAAGGGGTGTCAAACGGCACATCTAGAATTGGATTTTTACGTAATTTTAAAATAATATGCAATAATAATTGAGTTCACAATTAGATTTTATAAATATGAGAAGATTTCTCAATAAAAATATATTATTTATGCAAAATTTACTGGATCCGACGAACCTAGTTACAACCCTCTAGATCTGACACCGATAGCATATTAATAATGCAGCCACCTAATGCAGTGAGCTACACCTACCTCTGTTTAAGGAGGCCTGCCCATAACACAATAATGGAGGATATCTAAGTTGGATTCTGCTACAGGTAGTATATACTTATTTAGAATAACGGTAAATTCCACCTGTTGTTTCTGATAGTACTTAATAAGTGACCTAATAGTTAGGGGTGAATGGCGATTCGGATGTGAAAAATTATACGGTATATATCTATATTAGAATTCCTTATAAATAGTATACTTTGTTAGAACAATGTTACGTTCCGCATGTGGTTTGCTGATGTTACTTAATAAGTAACCTGATTTATGGACATAGTTAAAGGTCGAATGGGGATTTGGGTCCAAATTTCTACCTGTAGTTGGAGGAAGGAGTATAATATTTTTTCAACCCGATATTTGGTACTTATATTGGAATCCGTCTATTTTTAGATTCACACCGCATAAAACCTCACTGAGGAGGAGGGGGGGGGGGGGGGATTTGAATTTTTACTATATATGTAAGGTCAAATTTTTAAATATATATGTATTTATTAGGGATTGAATTTTTTTTTCTTTGTGTGTTTGTTTTTTTATTTTTCGGATCCATGATAAAAATTCTACCTCTACTACTAGTGACTTGTATAAATATTTTCTACATCTCATTTTATAATATGTACAATTAGTGATGAGGTCAAACTCAAACTTTTGACATGTACTTAAACATACAGTACCATGTACTTGTGTCATATATTTTATACCATAATTTTCTTTTGCTCTTTTTCCAATGTTGGCCAACGTACCATATGCAAGGTTTTTTTGAAACTTCCTAGTTAGAAGTGAATTAACGCTTTTAATTAGCTCGTCATTATCAACCCACCCTCCATTATATACGTGAGCACTCTTCATAATAATGAATTACAAGGCTACGTAAATTGTTATGAGCACTCTCTATAACTTTTTCTTGGGTAGACTTAGTTTAAAATGTCTAACGGATTTCGTCCTCGAGAAAACCTTATATATAATACAACAACAACAACAACAATAATATACCAATTTTGTTTTACCAAAAATATAATAAGTACTTTCACGAGAGATTTATTAAGTACAAATAGAAGGTTAATCCTAGTTAAGCTTAATAGCTGTCAAATCTAAAAATGTGGTGATGATTGGGTGAAATGAAGATGTCGTAGTATTAAATATCATAAGGATGCCGGTAACAATTCGTTAATGAATATGTGAATGAATAGGTGGAATAAATGCATGCAATGACAATAAATGTAATAATGAAGGATAACTCGCCCAAAATGCCAGGCGTCGAGAATCAACTATCTCTTTGTCAGCAATGTGAATGAAAAACAACGTGGATGAAACACTATGTTCTTGGATCTTGTATACAAAATGTGTCTTTTGACTTGGGAACCAATTGAAAAAACAAGAAGTGTATATTCTTTCAGTAGTCAATATTACAAGATGTTCTTTTAGAGAATTTTCAGATGTGTTTTTCCTCCCCTTTGTTTCCTATATATAGAGGACATTCTTTAAGGATCCCTAAAAAAGTACAAGGGAGGGAATATATATTCCAATTTAAAACTATACTACCGTTAATATGGATTTCTGTCGTCGACCTCGTTCGAATTAGGGCCTTTATCCCTAATTGTTGACCGACTCGAGCTTCGACCTCGACCATTGACATCGTTAAATTTGATCCAAATTTTGACTAATACAGTTAGTCCCTCCGCTTATCAAGGTCGTGGACCCCTCGTTCTTGGTGAACAAATTACTCAGCGTCCGTTATGAAGGAAATTTGGTCGTAACCAGGTAATCGATGCCCGTCAAGGCCGCGACGGATGCAAGTGACGTCATATGATGTTATTGTCACGCGCGTCATCATTATGTATGTTCCCCGTGCTATCCTTTCTAATGATGAAGGGATTTCAGTTTAGGGAAACGAGAGTTTCCCTATCGTTGAAAGAGGTGGTTCCTAAAAACCCAGCATCCAGAAACGACTTCCCTAAGGGGCCTGGGCCTGCCCCTGAACATGAGCTTTTCGAAACGGGGAAGGCTGAATTGGCGGAGATGCGAACTAAGTATCGCATCCCTTCTCATATCGAGATCATCCCTGCGGGAGTCGACACGGTTCAGGTTCACCATCTTGGGCTCTATGCCTTCTACGTCTATCCGTTCACGATCGGCCACACCTTTCCACTTCCTAAGTTGGCCGAAGAGTTTTTCCGCTTTTACCACGTTTGTCCAGCACAACTCTCTACTCATCTATATAAAATCTTCTTATTGCTGACCAAGTATGCGGAGCTGGCAGGCTGTGGGGTCGACCTTCACTATCTGTTACACTTATTTTCAGCCACTTTCTTAAGGGGCACCATGATACACATGTGGAATCGTGGGAGAAAAGAATTAGTGGCCAGGATGGATGATAAGGCGAGTCGGTTATTCCGGCGCAAATACTTCTTCTTCAGAACTGATCAGTTGGTGGCGAACCCGACTGGGTTTCCCGTAAAGTGGAATTACCACCCTAAGTATTTACTTGTGCTTTCCGACATTCGTTATTTGTCAGTTTATATAATTTTCGATTTCTTTACCGCTTTCTTGTTTACAGTTGTAAAGTGTTCTCCCTCCCTCGTCCTGGACATGGAGGATTGGTTGGCTCGCGTGTTGCCTCATGTCGTGGGATTCACGAGTGGTCTTCTTTCTACAAGCACTATGGACCGAAGATCCCCCCTCATAAGTATCTTGGTTATCTCGTTTGGTCAAATCCCTTAGCGTTTTGGGACTCAACTTCTTATTTGTATTGGGTCGGCGGGCTCCTAAGAAAGCGAAGATTCCTGCTCTCACCTTCCGTCAAAAGGCGGCCTCGGTTGCGAGGGAGTTCACTTTGGTTGAATCCATGAGGGGCGGATCTAGGATTCAACGGGCAGATAGGTCTGTCCCTTCCGATATGGCTGTTCCAGGCGATATCCCGTCTCAGCAAGTCCTTCTTCTTACTGACAAACCTTCTCATCTTGAGGGGTAGTCACCGAGGAAGAGGCGAAGGGTAGAGACGGTAAAAGACGTAGATGTTGAAGGGTCGGAGAGGACTTCGATCCACGGGATGAGGTTAGAGAGATTTCCTACCAAGGAGGTGGGCATTATGCCTGAGTACGCCATGGGAGAGAGGCCTTTCCGGGCTGAGGTGGTCGGTAGCGGCGTGGAGCTTGCATAGATTGTAGGTGGTTGTTCTTCGTCGTGGGCGAGATGGAGTGATGATTCTGGCGTGGGGGATGTCGATTCGAGTTCCGACATCGAACCCGACGAGGTTAAAGCCTTTATTGAAAGGAATACTTGTGTGGAGATAAGGACGGATGGTCCTAACCGTCACATAGTCAGACATGTGGACTTCAACCTTCTGTTTGATACTGAGCGTGTGGCACCATCGTTCGCCCTTTTGTGTGTCGGGGCCGAGAACAAGACTCTGCAGACACTAAAGGACGATGACCTTTCCCTTGGCAGGTGAGTGTTTTTCCTACATTTTCGTATGCTTCACTAGTATTACTTTATTTTGGCTAACTTATATTCTTTTTCCCTTTTTGTCAGGCTCTTATCCTCGATATTTAGTGTGACCAGAGGGAAGAGGAGAGGGTGGCTCAGTATAAGAGGATGGAGTCCAAGTACAGAGAGTACTGTTCCAAGTAGCGAAAGGTGGTTAGGAGCGTCGGCGAAGGCGGACATTTCCAGGAACTGTGTGACGAGTTTAAGAGGAAGGACGAGAAGATAAAAGAGAAGGATGAGGAGATACTGAAAGCCATTAGTCGGTGTAGCGAGCTAGAAGAGGCATTGAAGTCCAACGAGGATAAACTCGAACTGGGGAATGGAGTAATGGCTGAGAATTCGGACCTCTAAGAGCGAGTGATATCCTTGATGGTAGAGCTCGATCAGAGTGAGGTGAGGGCCACCGCTTTGAGGGCCGAGTTAGATGCCAAGGTTGAGGATTTGAAGATGGCGGAGCGAGTTAGGACAACCTCGATAGAGGAGGCGGAGGCCTTGGCCGAGACCCTACGCATCTGTAGGTTTGAGTGGGATAATGAAGTGGAGACCTCAACACTCACAATGGCGAGATTGGAGGAGCAGGTTGGAGGTCTGGAGGCGGAACTGTCAAGGTTGAATAAGCAGATAGTGGTTTTGCGAGCTGAGGAGGAACATCTAGCCCGTCCGCCTGCTTCTCAAGCTTCCGTTGAAGAGAGCATGTCGCAGGAGCCGTATGAGATGTGGGTTCATGCCGAGACTCAGCTGGACGTATTCAGGTCGTTGAGGGCTGCCGGGAAGGTCTCCGAGGAGGAACTCTCCGATGTTCATGCTAAAGCACAGGAAAACCGTGAAGCTTGTGGCTATGCTCTCAATTCGCCTGGTGAGGATGACGCTGATGATGATGCAATGGATGGGCTTGCTTCTGATCCCTGGTACGATGGCGAATATGCTGAAGGGGATAATGCATGCTCGACTTTTGATGTTTTCTTTTTGTTTTTGCGAGGGTGTACTCGGGCCAGTTATAAAAGAAACGAGTTTTGTAACCTGATCAGTTTGTAATGGAATAGTTACCTTTTGTTGTAGGATTTGCCTTCTTGTTTCTTGTCTTATTTTGTTGCGATGTTATTCTTAGTAGGTCTATCATCGGCTGGCTTGGGGCCAATATTTGGCCGGTCTGTAAATGATTCGAGCGAGGTCAAATGTAAATGATTCGAGCGAGGTCGAATGTATGTAGAGTGGAGCGATTTGGAGTTGTGCAGAGAAATGTTGTGCATTTCTTTGTTTATTCACTTCATTGGAGAATGTTACATACTTTGTTTATCGTATACATTTGAGAAGTTCTACATCTACCTAGTACCTTCATCGGTCTGGCTAGAGTAGACGATAGGTGAAGTGAAGAATAACCAACTCGAACTTCGAGGCGCCCCCCACATCGCCTCATTAAAACCTCCTCGGTAAAACACGTCTAGGGATAAAACCTAAGTGAGGGAGAGATGTTCCAATTATTGGGCAACAATTTCCCTTCCATTGTTTCTAACTGGAATGATCCTTTGTTAACTAATGCGGTGATCTTGTACTGTCCGTCCCAGTTGGTTCCTATCTTATCCTCTCTTGGGTCTTTGCTTGCCTACGTTTTAGCCTTGAGTACGTAGTACCCGACTTTGAGTGGTCAAACTTTTGCCTTTTTGTTGTAGTATCGTTCTGATCTTTATTTTTGGGCGGCCATCCTTATGTATGCCATATCTCGTTGTTCCTCTATCTCGTTGAGATATTGCTTTATGCTCACGTCATTGTTTGGTCCGCTTTCATTGGAGTATCTCAGGCTTAGTTCTCCGATCTCGACTGGTATGACAACGTCTGTGCCGTAGACCAAAGAGTATGGAGTTTCTCCTGTGCTTGTCTTTGGCGTAGTGCAGTATAACCGTAGCACTTCTCGTAGCCGTTTTGGCCACAGTCCCGTGGCGTCCTCGAGTTTCTTTTTCATGATGTTTAATATAGTTTTTCTGGAGGATTCAGACTAACCATTTTCGGCGGGATGATATGGCGTGGAGTGTATGCGCTTGATGTGCCATTTCTCGAAGAATTCAGCGGTCTTTTTCCCAGTGAACTGTGGTCCGTTATCACAGCTGATTTCCTTTGGGATGCCAAAGTGACATATTATATTTCTCCATATGAATGTGATAACTTCATGTTCGTGTATTTGGGCGAAGGAACCTGCTTCCACCCATTTAGAGAAGTATCCAGTCAAAACTAAAAGGAAACGTACATTACCTCGCCCGGTTGGGAGTGGCCCTACGATGTCCATTCCCCATTTGATGAATGGCCAGGGTGAAATGACTGAATGGAGATGTTCTCCTGCTTGGTGTATCATGGGGGCGTACTTTTGACATTGTTCGCATTTTTTGATGAAGTCTGCGGCTTCTTTTTTCATGGTGAGCCAATAGTAGCCGACCCGTATGAGGCATGTAACGAGTGCTCGATTACCGGTGTGGGCGCCGAATGGCCTTCGTGTACTTCTTTGAGTACTCGCCTGGTTTAGTTTGGTCCTAGGCATTTTGCCAAAGGACCGCCGAACGTCCTTTTGTACATGTCGTTGTCGATGATGTTGTAGTTGGCTGCCTACATTCAGAGCTTCCTTTCTTCTTTTTTGTCCGTTAGGAGTGTTACTCCTGCAAGTAAAATATGATACGGTTGCACCAATCCAGGTTAAGTTCACATAGTGTACCTCAAGTCGATCTAATGACGAGCGGAGTAGTGTGACGACATTCTCCTTTCCATTTATGCTTTTTGTTGCTGGTGCTAACTTGGCGAGGCCGTCTGCCTCGTTATTTTGAGTTTGAGGTATTTGATTGAGCCGACATTCGTCGAACTCTGGCAGTAGTTTGTTGATTTCTGTTTGGTACTTTTCTAGCCTTTTCTCCTTGATCTGATAAGTCCATGTTACTTGGTTGACAACAAGTTGTGAATCCCACTGAAGGATAAACTTCGGGCTCCATATTTGAGGGATAGTTTTAGTCCTGCAATAATGGCCTCGTACTCGGCCTCATTATTAGTCATATTTGTACATCGTATGGATTGGCGGATTACTTCGCTCGTTGGGACCTCGAGTACAAGTACCAGTCCCAATCCTGACGCATTAGAAGCGTCGTCGGTGTGTAAGACCCATAGGTCAGGTTGAAGGTAAACGGTGTGAGAGGCTTCCTATTCGACTTCAGGCATTATCTTGGCGCTAAAGTCGGTGACGAAGTCGGCTAGCACTTACGAATTTATCGCCGTTCGCGACTGATACGTGATATCGTACTCACTTAGTTCGATGGTCCAATTGGCCAATCTTCCTTATAGTTTGGGTTTATGTAATATACTTCTAAGGGGGAAGGTCGTGACGACCGATATGGGGTGGCACTGAAAGTAAGGTCTGAGCTTTCGTGAAGTCGTGACCAGTGCTAGGGCCAACTTCTCGAGGTGAGGATACCTCGTTTCGGTATCGACCAGGGTATTACTAATATAATAGATTGGTGACTGCATACCTTTGTTTTCACGGATGAGTACCGTACTTATCGCTACTTCTGACACTACCAAATATACTAGGAGGCGTTCGCTAGTCTCAACTTTGGTGAGCAGTGGAGGCGAGGACAGACATGCCTTCAGTTCTCTCAGAGCTTCGACACATTCTGAATTCCACTAGAGTCCATTGTCTTTTTTGAGGACGTTGAAGAATTTGTGACATCTTTCGGAAGTCGTGACATGAATCTTGACGGTGCGGCTATGCGACCGGTCAGCTTTTGCACCTGTTTCTTACTAGTCAACAGTTCGGGTATTCCTTCGATAGCTTTGATCTGGTCGGGGTTGACTTCGATTCCCCTGGTGACACCAAAAAGCTGAAGAACTTGCCTAAGGTTACGCCAAAGGCGCACTTCTCGGGATTCAGCTTCATGTTGTACTGTCTCAGTATATCAAAGGCTTCTTTCAGAAGGTCGACAGATCTTCTTTCCTTTCGGATTTGACTAGCATATCGTCTATGTATACTTCCATTATTTTGCCGAGTTATTCTTTGAACATCTTGGTGACCAACCTTTGGTAAGTTGCTCTTGCGTTCTTCAATATGAACGGCATGACTCAGTAAAAGTAAGTCCCTTGGTGAGTTATGAAAGTCAGTTTTTCCTAATCCTCCTCTTCCATGAGGATATGATTATATCCTGAGTATGCGTCTAAGAAGCTTAGCAACTCGTGACCTGCCGTTGCATCGATGAGCTGGTCGATGTGCGACAGTGGGAAGGAGTCCTTTGGGCATGCTTTGTTTAGGTATTTGAAGTCAACGGACATGCGCCACTTCCTATTTTTCTTCTTCATTATGACTACGTTGGCGACCCACTGGGGGTATTTGGATTTTCAGATGGAGCCATTGTCTAATAGTTTCTCTACTTCCTCGCGGACTGCTTCGTTGATTGCGGCATTGAATTTACTTCTAATTTTCCATATTGGCGGGTAGAGCGGGTCCACGTTTAGTTTGTGTGTGGCGATGTCCTTTGAGATACCTGGCATGTCTGCATGAGAGAAAGCGAATAGGTTTGCATTGTTAGTTAAAAATTCATGAAATTTATTTGGTTCAGAGAGTTTGTGGACGATGTAAGACTTTTTAATGGCGTCGTTTTTCTCTAGTTGGACGGAGTCGAGGTCTTTGACCGTTGACCCGGAGGCCTCCACGATGTCGGGGTCCTTGATGACTGATCATGATCAACTATGTCTAATAAAAGACTAAGCGGGCGTTGCAAATATAATCCGGGGTATTATGCCCAGAGTCGATCCCACAGGGAATTTACGTATCAATCAAGTCTTTAGAATACGCAACTTTTACTCAATCAATTCTCTCAAGACTTTTTGAATATAAATTGGTGATGTTTTACTAATTCTACTGACAATAATAATAACTAACAATTACTAACAGTGTGTTGTAAACAATTATGATAAAGGTCTAAGGTTATGATTTCCCCCGTTGGTGAACTTACTTCTCGGATATTTCATATAACTTGATTAATTATCTCTATCAATCATGAACACTTTATCTACCATAACTCTCTCTCAAGTACTCATGTAATTTACTAGACACACTCTCTCAAGTTACGCTAGCTAGATTGCATTACAGTTCACTTTAGATTGCACCCAAAGTATCGTTATTTCTAATCCAACTTCTAAACCCTCGGTTATGACTTTCGTCTNCCCCCAACGGGTTCCACCAGAACCCTAGATTAAGAAAATAAGGAGATAAAAATCAGTGTTTCTGCTTTGCTGAGTAGTAATCCATAGGCTTTTCTTCACTTTAATGGCTTCTCTCCCTTCAAGTTGTGTTTTTGGGTCTGTTTATATGTTTGGATACACCCTAAACGTGTAGGAGACTTCTATTCCGACCGGGAAACACTTAAAACTCTTTAAAACTCGGATTTGACCGGATCAGGGGCCAGGCGTTAGAGGCCAAACGCCTGGATAACGCCTGCCCAAGGCTGGCGTTTGGGCTCTGGCGCCTGGATAACGCCAGGCTAGGGCTGGCGTTTGGGCTCTGGCGCCTGGATAACACCAGGCTAGGCCTGGCCTTAAGGCTCAAACGCCCGGCTATAGCCCGGTGCACTCCTCTTTGCCCCTTGAGCGTATTTTCGACGTATTTGCATCCATTTAGCTCGGCTTCCATATCCAATTCACCTACACATGAAATAGACTCCATTATGCACATAAAAAGTGTATTTTTATCATTAACGCACATAAAATGTAAGGCATATAACATGTTAAACCATGAAATCTAGCCACGCATCAATGACGTCATTCTGATCGTCGGGTTTTGTTCCTGACTTTGGTAATTGCTATGCTTTCTATCTTGTTCCTTTCAACTTTTGAGTGTATGTACAGTCTTGGGCGATGCCGTAACATTTTTGTGATGTGCGTTGCTCGCCATGGGTGCTGAATATTTCCCTAGGGGGTCGGGAACTTGGTTACTTGATAAAGGTTGGATGCAATGGCCCTCATGCCATGTATCCAAGGCCGTCCTATGATGGAGTTGTAAGTTGTATCTTGGTTCATGATATGGAACGTTGTCTCCAACGTGACTCCTCCGCTCAAGACGGGTAGCGTTATTTCTCCTTAAGTTCGTTCAACTGCATTATTAAACCCTTTTAGTGTTATCCAGTGTGGTACTATCTTATCCTCGAGTCTCATTTGGGCGAGAACTCGAGGGTCGATAATACACGCGCCCCTTCCATCGTCAACCATTATTCTTCTTACGTCAGTGTCCAAAATTCGTAATGTAATAACAAGAGCATCAAGGTGAGGGAAAGTCAAACCGTGGGTATCCGACTTATCAAAGATGATATTGTCTTCGAGGTCGTCATACCGTTCATCTGTGATTGATCGCTTTATCTTGTGCGTGGTGGTGAATTTCACATGATTAATTGTGGCCTCGTCGCCTCCGCTGATGATCATTTGGATGGTGCGGGTGGGGGAGGGGGGCTTTTGGGGCCCTTGGTGTTGTTCTCGTCCCCTGCCAAAATTGGCTCTTCCGCGGTCACTCATCAATTCTTTTAGGTGTCCCTGGTTGAGCATGTTCACAACTTCTTGTCGTAAAGCTATGTAGTCCTCTGTCTTGTGGTTTTGTTCTTGGTGGAACTCACAAAGGGCATTCGACCTTCTGGTGCTTGGATCGGACTTCATCCTCTGCGGCCATTTAACCTTTGGGCCGAGCTTTTCCAGTGCGTACACAATTCCTGAAGGGGAGACACAAAAATTATGAGTAGATAAAAGTGGGGGCATACATTTGTTGTGACACTGGGTAAGGAACCCTAAAAAAGTACAAGCGAGCGAATATTCTAACAAAATATTCCCTTATTCTAATTTAAAACTATACTACCGTTACTATGGATTTCTGTCGTCGACCTCGTTCGAATTAGGGCCTTCATCCCTAATTGTTAGTCGACCCGAGTTTCGACCTCGACTATTGACATCGTTAAGTCTGATCCAAATTTCGACCAATACAAGTTTAATCCCACAAGTGAAAATCTGAAGAGGATATATGATGTGTACGTAGACTTTACCCCTATCTGGTGAGGTAGAGATTGTTTCTGGAAAACCCTATATATATTGAATAAATTAATTATATACTCAGTCACTAAAGATCATAGTAGGATGAATGAAATTATTCCATCCCTAATCAAAGGTCTAAAAAATGAACCTACCCGTTGACCATAGATTTTGTCAAAATAAACTTGGATTTTATTTTGCAAACACATGTTTGACCATAGATTTTGTCTATATTTTGGCAAAATCCTAAATCCCCAAACTAGCTCAATAGTTGGTTTTTGACCACATCCTTTATAATACACTTTTTCCAAAATAAATTTGGGAAATATATCTTGAAAACGTATGTTCAAACATATTTTCATCTTCAAGTCAAAATTCACCCAAAACAAATATAGAAATATATGACCAAACGCTATAACGAAGAAATTCTGAACTGTAGCACTCTCCTTTAAACGGGGCTTACGCGACACAAATATAAATTTATCGGGCAAATGGATTCCAAATACCAAAAATAAAAATGTACTCCTAATTGTTTGATACAATTAAAAATAAATAAAAAAATGGCATACTTTTTATTTGTCCTTTCAGTCATAAACGGATGAAATTATGGAAAGATTGACGTGAGAAAGTATTCAAATCTCTCCTTTTCTTTCATTACAATAAAATAAAATGTATCACAAAGTTGACGTTATAGAATGTACTTCTGTAACCTAGTAGAGCTTCTTGTTTCATTTTCCAACTCTTCCTGGGAGGAGACTAGGAGCAGATAGGTCAAGAAAACATAATACTCCTTTCATCTTAATTTATGATTACCTATTTGAGGGCACGTAATATAAAAATAGACAAAAAAAAAATTGAACTTGTGCTGTAAAATAAGATATAAATATTTTTTATGACTATAAATCATTGAATTAATATAAATTGTTACTAAATAAGATAAAAAATCATTCTTTACATTCTTTTTTGTTTAGACTAAGATGAGCCTTAAAAATAGTGAATTTGATTTGACTAAACAAATCTGTCAAGTTATATTTGAAAACCAGTCATTTCAGTCAGTCAAGCAAACAAGTTCCGGGAACCTTCATTCTTTGTTTTTGTTTTCTGCATTAAGAGTCCGTTTGGCTATAAAAAAAATCACTATTTTTTGGAAATTTTTATTTTTTTCGAAAGTATTGTTTGGTCATGAAAATTTTAAATTGCACTTGAAGTTAACTTTAATTTCTTAGAAATTTAAAAAACTACAAAAAACTATTTTTTAAAATGTTTACTTCAAATTACTCACAAAAATTCAAAAACAACTCCAAATAATATTCACCTCCAAACACAATTCTAATTCAAATATTATTTTTGCTTGAATTTTTTATCTTAGATTTTTTCCGGAATTTTTCAACTCTTATATCCAAAAGCCCACTAAAAACAGGTTAAATACTATTCCCCGTTTCAATTTGTTTGACGCTTTTTCTTATTAGTCCATAAAAATAATATATTTTTATATTTAAAATTATTTATTTTACTCTTAACGATAAAGTTTTATACCTATATAAAAATTAGTACTATATCATATTTAAGATACTATTGTCAAACAGATATGAACATGAGTAATAGTAGTACGATACTATTGGTTTTGGAAGAATTAAAAGAAAAGCAACAGTTCAAGGATTGCATTGTCAAAGAAATCTTTGTATAAAGACGAAGTTGATTTGTTGAGGTTGACGTTTTCCTAATCTAAAGTAAATTATGGTTTCATTTTTTTTAGTTACAATGCATTCATATTTTTGATACCCACCCTTATGAACATTGATGATGTATGAAATTTTTACGCTGTCAAATTAAAGATAATTGTATATTGTTTTTAAAAGAAAGCGTCTTGTACTAACAGTAAAATTTTCTCCGTATGACTTGTAGTTTACAGATTTAAGCCTAGTAACGAAGTCATATAGTCGTGGGTGAAGTCATGTGATCATAAGGGTGGTCAATTAACCTCTCTTCGTTGAAAAATTACAATATAAATAAAATATTACGTTTTAGAGATATATAATACATATTTAACACCCCTTGTCGGGAATTTTTTTCACTTCTTTTAAAACACCCTTGAGGAAATTCCTAACTTCGTCACTGCATATAGTCATTGACCACCCTTCGTCAAAAAATTGCATTGTGTATATAGGTAAAATTTAGAGGTGTATAATACATATTAAACACCCTTTGTTTGAAAAATTTGTTCATTGCTTTCAGATTTGAATACCCTTGGGAAAATTGCTAGCTCTGCCACTGCTTAAGCCTTGGAATCATGCTTGCATTAGGGTAGACTGTCTATATCATACCCTCTCAGAGTACAATGCATTTTTGGATCCTGTATAAATGTGGGATGCTTTGTATACCGAACTGGTTTGTGTATCGTAAAAAAAGGTTTCTATGTATTGATATAAGTTATATAATCATTCTTAATTTACTATGTTCCCATAAGATGGACTTGTGCATCTTAAACGATTTAGATGAAAACATGATGATTAATCTATGACTTTGTTTATGCTGTGTTGCCGAGCAAATAAGTTTAAATCATTTAAAGGGTTTAACAATTTTTCAATATATTCCTGGTCAAAATGTGGCATGTTTTCCAATAGGCCAGTGTACTCATATTAATTAGGAGCAATAACTATAGTTGAGATTACATTTTTCGTATTGTAATTATGAGTAGGGGTCACTTATTATCATTTTAAAAGGTAAAATATGTAGGTCCAAAATGCATTATTATCAGGAACACAATAGTAGTTTTTATTATAGCGAGATTTAAGGGGTACAATCTATCACCTAATAGAACCAAAAAATAACAAGTGATACGAGAGAAAAACTTAGACTAACTTAGTGAATGCAGTAGATCATCCTAATTTAGTATATTTTAATTAAATTTATTGATTAAGCACGAATAAACAGTACTCTTACGTACACGGCACATTAATAACTTATTTGCATCCGTTATTTACATCAATTCAATATACTTTATGATTAAATAATTATAAAGTAAAAATACACATCAATTAATGATAGTGTTTACCCATAAAACAGTATAGTTGAATTTGTTCGTGGTTTATAAACAAGTGAATTAATTTCATCTTGAAATAATAGATGTATTAGATAAAAATATAATACTTAGCCTTGAGATGGAGATACAATAACAAAAATAGTAATTCCGCGAGCAAGACTTCACAACAACAATGATATAAAAAAAACAAGAAGAAAAGTATATTAAGCTTCGAATAGAGTGTAGCGTATGAAAATTCGTGTCATTTACAATTATGACAGAGCTTATTATTTATAGTTACACCTAGAGAACAAGGTCTTAGGATCAAGCCTGGCCTCTTTAATGTCAATAATGAGGGTAGTTGAAGAATGTGTAATGGCAGGCAGTGAATGCCATATTTCTTGTAACAGGCAGCGTACTTAATGTTGTAGAATATTCCTTATTAAATGCTACGGGATTTCAGAGTATCGTTCTCTCTAGTAACATACATGATCATTGCCTTCGGTTTCAGTTATCTTCTATCTTCCGCTTCACGTGTCACTTTCTTGTGCGATCATTTAATATAAACATATTGTACGCTATACAGATAGTCCCCTTGCTTTCTGGTGGCATAACTTTGTGTCACCGAGAAGTTGGTAGAAACATCTTCTTTGGCGGGAAATCCATCGTCCTCCTCTGAAAAGATTCAGACGGTTGATTAGACGCATGTCTCCCTGCATTTAATGCCCCGAACACGCGTCATCCCACGAGTTAGCATCACTTTTGCTAGTTATCGAGGTAATTTTGGTGACGAGTTTATCCGCATATACCTTTACTTATACACTTCAACCTCTTTTATTTACACTTCATAATACTCTAAATTTTCTCAAACTTCTTTATCAACTCATACTTTGTCTTTAACCTTTCTTTAGATTTCTTCTTTAAGAGAAAAACCTTCTTCTGTTAAAAAAATGCATCTTTTCCGGAAACCCTAATTCTTCAAGGAACAAAGGCAAAGCTGATGATGTTGCTCCCCTTATAGTCTTGATGCGAGAATTGGCTGGAGCAAGCTTCAATTCTAGTCTCTTTGTAGTAGCCTCGATCACCAAATTATGAGTTGCTCGAGTATCCACCATTGCATGAGCAAGCTTGATCGGATCCAAGCATGCACTACTATTGAGTAGCGAGGATGGTCGATGCAGTTTTACCTAACTAGGTCAGGATCGAATCCATATGGAATTGATTTGTTTGGAATTAAGTTTTTATCTAAGTCTAGATGCGGTTTTGCTCTTAATTACACTTCCTTACATCTGGGTTTCGATTCTACTTCTAATTCCTCTATTGTATGCAATTATTTAAGCTAAATATAATATTTTGGTTGTTGATTTTCAAGTGTCTAAAGACACTAGGGTAGTGACTTATACCTAGGTGAATATCTAACGGGTAGCAAGAATCTAGGGAAAGCTTGATTAATTGGGGTCGTAATATTGCTATCACGCTCAGGTACTCACTCTATACTTCTCGGTAGTTTGAGTGATTTTTCCGAATTTGGATTTCTCAAGTCCAAATAGGTATTCATGTAATTCAAGTGATATTAGTTCAAGTCGGGTATTACTATCTCTAGGTTTAACCCTTTAATTGGGGCTTGAGTTCATCCCAATTCCTTGTTAGCCTAGTTTTCCTAGACTTAGTCCATCTTTCTCAAGTAGACACTAAGTCATAAAGGCATGAATCAGTGTTTGCAACCACTAATTCTATAGTTCTATCAAGAACTAGGCTAAATATCACTAATGCATACACATTCAAGCCCTAAAATTCAATACCTATTAAATACTCACACTAGGGTTGGGTCACAGTCCTAGCTATGGGTCTACCTACTCATGGAAATAACATAAATAGAAGATGAAAAGAAGAAAAAATTCATAATACTAGATTAAAAGATGAAAATCTAATGTTAAAAGACGAATCTAGTGTAAAATTGCCCAAAGTAGGAATTACAGCCGTCTCAGGTGCTCCTCTAACACATAACATAACCTAAAAATGACAAAAGTTATATTTATACTAAGCTGAAATTTCCGAACAAAACTACCCCTATGGAGGTTGTGCGGCCGCGTAATTCTGAGTGCATCCGGACTCTTGCTTTCACGGCCGCGTAATTTTGATCGCGGTCCGCGTTCTTCAACTATGGATCTGGGTTGAGCTGAGTTTCACGGACCATATATCTGCGGCCGCATAATTATGATGCGAACCACACGTCTCGTTTAAATTGTAAGCTCTCTGAACCTCAGCCACCGCAGTCCGCGTAACTCCTATCGCGGCCGCACCTTTCTAGTGTGTAGCGCGTTCATCTTTTAGCCCAAAAATCAACCTCTCTAAATCTCCCTTTTGCGGACCGCGTAATTGTGATCGCGACTGCGATGTGGCTTTTGCGGCCGCACAATATTAGTGTGGTCCTCGATTCAGATCTCTTGGCCCAGACTTGATTTTTGTTCAAGTTTTGACTCATTTATGAGTTGATTATGACTCATCATGCTCATTGTGAACAATTCCTACAAGCAAGCATATTACATTATTTCCAGGAATACCTTCACACATTTTTTGGCCCAAAACACAAGTAAAAGAGAGCAAATAATAGGTTAAAATCCTTACTTATCAATTCCCCCAAACTTGAGTTTTTGCTTGTCCTCAAGCAAATAAGGTAATTCCCACCTCCACAAGAAAAAAGGATATTTCAGCTGGCTTAAGGTGACTCCATCAAGCATCAATTGGGACTAACAATTACCCTCAACACAAATGAATTATCAACAACATCATGTTATGACCTTTTGAGTACCATAGTTCTAATGTGGCACTAGAGCATCAAGAGTTGACTCAATTTATCAAGGAAGCTCTCTCTATCACGTAGTTCATTGTGGACCCCAATCTTCTCCTCCTCTACTCTCCATGAGCAAATATCACTTTAAAATGTAACACTCAAAACAAGGATTGTGAAGAAGTCGCTCATCACTCTCAAAAGAATGCCACAAGTCCGGCTCTAAGTACCATAAGCTTGCCCCTTATTTAACTCACCACTAATGTAAGCTCACCCAACTTGAAATCATATATGACTTTTTCGGGGATATGATGAAGTCTTTTTGACCAAGGTAAGACTTATCGGACAATGATGGTTTCATCTTTCCTTAAGCACTCCATTTTCTCATTTCGGTTCATACTTTCCTGATTCTTTGAGTCATTTTTTTCTTCCTTAGGGGAACTAGATAGACATATTGTCACTCTTTCTTACTAATGACAATCATTTCTTTCCTTTTCTCATAATTTCATGCCTTTCATCATTGCGTTCTTTGAATCCCTTCAACCTTCACTTTCTTTTTGACATATTTCGTTTTGTTTTTTCTTCCTTTTCTTTGGCTTTCCTTTTCTTCAATTCTTTTTCTTCTTTGAACCTTTTATCACTTTCAAATTCCCCGTCTCTCCCCCAAACTTATGCTTTTGCCAATTGTTTATCATGAATGCTAAGGAAATATCGGGTGCTAAGAGAGGGTCATTATAAAACAGATAAAGGCTTGTAATGTGACTATTGAATGAAGAAGGCTTAGGCTCAAAGGGGCTGACTAGGGTATCACATTGGTAGGATACGGAAGCTTTCAAGTTTCAAATAGGACCAAGGAGAGCCTACAATCATTTCTCAAGTCGAGCTACACTTAGAATTTTGCCTAGACAAACATTCAGGGCAAGTTCAAGATTTATTGGCACAGAACTTGGACTTTCAATTCAATACCTCACCTCTCAAGTTGCTGGATTGTTAGTCGAGGGCCTACAACAACCATAGCTAAGATTGAAAATCACAAATGGCTCAATGAGACCACTCGATGATTGTTTTAGTCAACTCAAGAGTCTACAGGTCACAACTAGAGCTAATCTTTGCCAATCAACTTGTCTAACCATGAGGTCGAAGGTAAATGTGTTAGTATCAAGTGAAGCCTTCTTGAGACACTTTTATTCAATACTACTATATACACCAAAACAAAAAGAAAACTGACTGAATCCCTAAAGAAGGTTGCCACGCCATCCACTATTGGGAAGAGCCATCCGGTTCACACAATATCCACCTTTGGAAAGAATCGTGGCATTAAGAAAACCAAAGGCTTATTGTTCACACAAAACGTAATAAGAAGCTAAAAACTAAAAAAGAATCTACTAAAGAAAATAAGAAGCTATGCTACTAAGGAAAAACAACGAAAAAAGTTATGAAGTAAACTACGTAAAGTAAACTGAATATGTACAGAATGGAGTAAAACAACTATTACATAATGGAAATGAATATATACATCAAATGGTAAAATTATATACATACCAAAAGTGAACATAAAGATAAATAAAGAAAAAGTAAATATAGTAATGGTTATTACATACCAATTGTCATCAAAAATCAAAATGGACCCCCCCCCCCCCAAATAAAAAATAGCATTGTCCTCAATGCTAATAACAAAATAAGATGAGGGAAAGGGGATAGAGTAAAGAGAACTCCCTATGTGGTCTCCTTCTGCATCGGGTCAGGAACATGAGTGGGGTCTTCAGAATGCATAGGATCATCCGCACCCTCTGTGACCTCTAACTGGATCTCCACATCCTCTGACTGGGGAACTACGGGGCTTTTTAGCCCTCATCTTCGTATCAAAGTGCCTCTTCTCTACCCCTTGGTCTTCGAGATACTTAGTGATGAAGTTTGGGTAGGGATAGGATCTTTCTTCTTTGTTGGTTTCCTTGGAGATGTGATAGGATATTAGGTTTCCCACATTAATTGGATACCCCGCCATGATGGATGCTACCAGAATTTCCCTGGTGAGTGGGAGGACATTTTCATGCTGGCAAAGGTCCAACAGGCTGCACACGAATGTTGACCACCCTTTGGCTTCAAGGTTAAGGGTGTTTCAGACTATTGGGACTCCAGCTGTGAGCCATGCCGGTGTTTCCCCTGGAATAGCTAGTGTCTCCTATAGCCATGGACGAGCTGTTTCACCCAAGGCTAGCTTCTCCAAATACTGCACTTCCTCCACATCCTCAAATCCGGCATATTTGTTCATAGTGTGGCCATCATACCGGATTTTTAAATTCCGGACCTTTGACACTGTGGTGCCCTTTTTGATGTGGGAAATATTGGCATAAGAACTCCTTGACAGGGTATTCATTGGCATCCACCACTTTTCTAGTGAAATACTTCCAATTCTTTTCTCTCCTCAAATTGTTTTAGGACATTTGGATTGTGCGGAAGTAGGTCTCTTGTTATGAATTGTCACTCAAGAGTGAACGACCTTTGGGGACACCATTCCCCGAACTTGGCATAAGCTTTTTCGCTCACAAATCTATCGGCCTATACCTCGGGCTTCCTAGACCTAGTCAAACATCCCACATTAGTATCAACCCATCTCCCGTCATTCGGGATCTCGTCATCATCATCTACATTATTGGGGCAGTTGTTGAGGCAGGTGTTAGAACAGGTGGGTAAGATGGTTCTGATGCCTCACTATCTCCCTCGAAACCATCAGACGACCCAGAAGAAAAGGAAGGTTTATTGACCAAACGGAATGGTTTTGATTGCGCCTCCGGTTGAGGTTGTACAGATTCCCCCTCAGAAGTTTCCCTGGATGGGAGGTATTCACTTGTATCTGAGGATTCCGGAGGAGGTCTAACGAGGGTATTCTTTTTGCCTACTACCCTTTGGACTGCTAAGGGCAAGGTTTGCTTTCCTTTACCCCGGCCTCGGGAGGATTGTGCCCCCCCTTTGTAAGTGTCTCCTCTACCACGAGATCCCACCATTGTCTACAACACACAACTTTTGAAAGTCAGTTAGAATTGGGGTTCAACATGTGCTAAAGCATTACAGATGAAATGAAAGACAGTGCTTCTCAGAACAGGGCAGCTCATACCACACAAAAGTGAGTGCGGCCGCAAACTGCCCATCACGGATATCATAAAAGTGAACGCGGTCGTGAAGAGACCAGGCTCAGACTACTGGTTCTCTGAAGTTGATCAATCACAGATCGCACAAAAATGAGTGCGTCCGTGAAACAGCCATAGCCGACCACACAATTTTGAGTGCAAAAGCGTACGTAAATTATTGGGTCTCTGAAGTTCAAATGTGCGGACCGCACTGTATTGGTAAACAAGAGCTTCACACGTGTAACTATTGTGATGACTCAGCAATATGTGTGGAACAACAAAAACGTGACAATTGGACGGGATTCTATGAAGAGGTACGAGACAAAGAGGCACGGAATATCATACCCATGGGGTATCCGCTACGGAAACATCAACCTGGTTGGGAAGATGAAGAGACATGGGCGGAATGAATCTAGACAGAACAAAGGGCAAATTCGGAGATCTTCAACTTACGAGTCAAACGTTACATAAACCTTCACACAACAGTTACGATGAATCATTGTAACGTTTCATTAATGACATTATTAGTCATCAATGCTCAATCATTGCAAAAGGTAGACGTTATAATAATAAATTCCCTATATAAGAGAGCGAAATATAACTTGTAAAGACACGTTTCAACTACTATTACAATACACTTACTTTTTGCGCATTTTATTGCTTTCTGTTTACAAGTTTATTTACAATTATTGGATTATTCTTTGGTTATCATTAACACGTGTTCTTCTTAAAATAGCTTTGGCAAAGAATCTAATTCTTTGGTTAAACAAATTGGTTCTGTTATCGGGAACCTGATAATCTTTGTTTACTTTCAAACAACATTCTCTGGATTATGTCGAACACCAACGACAATAACCAACAAAGGGATGGAACTCCAGATCCATCACATTCGGGAACCCCAGGAGGTTCAAGGGAACATTCTCCAGAAAGATCTACTACTCAAAACAACAATCACAACGGTAACGATCAAACAGGAGAACAACATCAGGTGAAACAAATGATTGCACAATATGTAAACCAAGACTTACAAGACTTTGTGAGGGGGTTACCAACTGCATCACCTACACCACCTCCTAACAACACCATAACTGTGGAAAATCCTCAATCCGGATTAGCCAACTCAGGAAGTGGGGTCACTCCAAATGAATCCCTCGAAGCAAGACCAGGTATGTCCAATAACCCAGAATTACAATCTTTATTGCTAACCTTGCAGAAGCATGTGAAGGAACAAAACGATCGAATCGAACAAATTCCTGGAGTACCACCTGTTATCAAAGGCATTGACATTTATAGATATTCTCAACAACCTTGGAAGCCAAGTGCAGCACTCCTGCCTATTCCCAAGAAATTCAAAATGCCTGATGTACCTAAGTATGACGGGACAACCGACCCACGTGATCATGTAACTGCTTTTACCACCGGAGTGAAAGGCAACGATCTAACTAAACATGAAATTGAGTCAGTCTTAGTCAAGAAGTTTGGAGAAATTCTCACCAAAGGATTATTAACCTGGTATTCTCTTCTACTTGAAAAACTCTATTGACTCTTTTGCTGAGCTTGCGGATTCTTTTATAAAAGCGCATTCCGGTGCACAAAAAGTCAAAAAACGAATTGAGGATATATTTAAAATAAAACAAGGAGACGCGGAGTTGCTGCGTGAATTTGTAGACAGGTTCCAACGAGAAAGCATATTGCTACCAAGGGTACTTGATAGTTGGGAAGCCATGGCGTTTGCAAGAAATTTAAATGATTAAAGTTCGGAAGCCACGAGAAGACTCAAGTAAAGCTTGAAAGAATTCCCAGCCACGACATGGAATGACGTCTATAACATGTATAGTACCAAGCTACGAGTAGAAGAAGACACCATTTCTCAGTCAAAGGCTAAGGATCGAACCAATTTTAGACGCTCCGAACCAGAAAGGAGAACAGGTAAGAACATGTATGACCCTTATATGGGACCTTCGGGACGAGAAACTCGTCCCAGGTTTGAAAATGCCCGGTCAGAATACATACCATAAAATAGAGATACAGGCTCATTATCATCAAGATTCAGAAAGGATCGAGATGAACGAAATAGAGGTAATACAAGAATTGGAGACCACAATTTCAATGTAAGTACTTCTGAATTCATCACAGTACTAAGAAATAAGGGCGATAAGGTTTGATGGCCCAAAGAAATGAGGTCGTACTCGAATAAAAGGAACCCAGACTTCTGGTGTGAGTTCCATATTGACCATGGACACAGAACGTCGGATTGCAGATTTTTTCAAGGTGAGGTAGAACAATTATTAAAACAGCACTACCTAACAGAATTGTTTAGAGAAAAAGGTAAGCAGACATATATGAAGAACAGAAAGGAGCCCCCAAAACCACCGTCTCCAAAATGAACGGTCAACGTGATACGTGGAGGTGAGGAGGTGAACGGAGTAATCTGCAAAAGAACCACAAAATTCCGAATTACGCACGGGAAGCGGATTCGTGAAAAATTGGAAGCAAACAACATATCATTCGATGATGCAGATACAAACGGATTAATGCTTTTGCACAATGACGCACTGGTAATATCCCTACTTATATATGACACTAACGTAAAAAGAGTGTTGATTGATCCAGGTAGCTCAGTCAACATCATTTTGTCGAGAGTTGTGGGAGAAATTCTAATGGAGGATCAAGTAATCCCAAAAGCATGAGCCATATCCGGGTTTGACAACTCTATGGTCATAACAAAAGGGGAAATTGAGCTTATCACCTATGTAGAAGGAGTAACCAAAACTAAATCCCAAGTCATCAATACTGACATGGCCTATAACGTAATCATGGGGAGACCATGGATCCACGACATGAAATTTGTTCCATCCACCTTACATCAGGTAATTAAGTTCCCTTCTGAATGGGGAAATCAACATATTCGAGGCAATCAGCAAACCGCAAGGAATATAAATTCCATAGCATACTCTAACCAAAATAAAGAAGCGGAGAAATCAAAAGACGAAAGATCTGTTCAAGCAGGTAAAAAAATAACTATGGTTCAAACAAGTACCGGAGAACCAATTAATCAAACAGGTACAGAAGAAACTGTTGTTCAAAGTCACCTCGGAAGAAGTATCAAAACATGCGGACATGGATTCCATACCTGATGTCATTCAGGAACCAGAAGAGGACGAACATATCAAAAAGACTACAGAATAGCTCGAAGTTGTTCCATTATCTGAGCAGAAGCCCGAACAAAAAGTCCACATAGGCACGAGGCTACGCCCAAGTAGAAGAGGTAAGTTAATTGAATATTTCAAGGCTAGCACAGATTGCTTTGGTTGGGCCCATTCAGACATGACAGGTATTCCACCGGAGGTGATGACTCATAAATTAAATGAAGATCCATCCTTCGCGTCTGTCAAGCAAAAGAAAAGAAAGCAAGGATCATTCAAGAACCAAGTGATCAACGAAGAGGTACTGAAACTCCTGAAAATTGGTTCGATACGTGAGGTAAAATATACTGTAGTGGTGCCCTAAAATAATGGCAAATGGAGGGTATACGCAGACTACACTAATTTAAATAAAGCATGCCCTAAGGATTCATTTCAATTTTCGCACATAGATCAAATGATTGATGCCACTGCAGGTCATGAATTATTAAGCTTTCTAGATGCATATTCGGGTTATAATCAGATCAAAATGGATCCCTCAGACGAGGAAAAAACTTCCGTTATTACGAACAGAGGGACTTATTGTTACAAGGTCATGCCTTTTGGCCTGAAAAATGTTGGAGCCACGTATCAAAAGTTGTGATCAAGATGTTCCAAGAACATCTAGGGAAAACGATGGAGGTATACATTGATGACATGCTGGTGAAATCAACAGATGCGAAAGATCACTTCCAACATCTTTCAATTACCTTAGAAATCCTGGCCAGGTATAACATGAAACTAAATCCAGAAAAATGCGCCTTTGGCGTAGAGTCGGATAAGTTTTTGGGTTTCCTTGTATCAAATAGAGAAATAGAGGTAAATCCTGGTCAGATTAAAGCTATTGATGATATACCTAATGTACTTACTAGTAAAAAGGAAGTTCAATGACTAACAGGAAGAATTGCTCCTTAGGAAGATTTATTTCCAGGTCTTTAGAAAAAAGTTTAAATTCTTTTCAGTTCTTAAAAAGCAGAATCAGTTCGAATAGACTGAGGAATGTCAGCAGGCTCTCAGAGATCTGAAGGCCTATCTATCAAAAACCCCATTGCTATCTAAGACAAAAGAGGGGAAGAGGTTGTATGTCTATCTAACCGTTGCATAAATTGTCGTAATTGCAGTATTGGTAAGAGAAGACAAAGGTAAACAATCTCCAATTTATTATGTAAGCAAGTCTTTATTAGATGCTGAAACTACATACCCACATCTAGAAAAATTAGCCCTAGCTCTAATCATGGCAGCTAGAAAATTAAGGCCACACTTTCAATGTCACCCAATCACTGTTGCGACCTCATACCCATTGAGAAATATTCTGCATAAACAAGAACTATCGAGAAGATCAGCTAAATGGGCAATAGAACTAAGCGAGCATGACATAATATATCAGCATAAGACTGCAATAAAGTCACAAACTTTAGCTGATTTCGTTGCTGATTTTAATACTAGTATAATCCCTGAAGTGGAAAAAGAGTTACAACTCTTCAATGGGGCTAATCCAAGGATATGAACACTATTTACTGACGGTTCCTCTAATGTGAAAGGTGTTGTCTTGGGAATTGTTTTAATATCACCTACGGTTGAAAAGATACGGTAACTATTAAATGTTATCCGATAACTAACAATGAAGCAGAGTATGAAGTTGTTATTGCAGGGCTTGAACTGGCACGGGAGCTCTCAATCGAGTAGATCGTGATCAAAAGTGACTCTCAATTTGTGGTGAACCATATGCAGGGGACTTACACCGCTAGAGATGCTCGAATGCAACAATACCTTGAAAAGGCACGGGAATTGGTAAGACAATTCCAGTCATGAAAAGTTATGCAAATACCCAGGGAGGAAAATGCAAAATCGGATGCATTAGCTAATCTCGCGGCAGTTGCGGAAGTGACAAATAAAGACAATGCAATTGTCATTCACTTTGTTCACTCAGCAATTGACCAGGACAAAAATGAGGTAACGTTTAACAACTTAACCTGGGATTGGAGAAACTGAATTTTAATTTTTTTGTAGAAAGGCACCGTACCTGAAGATAAAAAAGCAGCTCAAGCACTTCGCCGAAAAGCTGCACGGTATTGCCTCATTCGCTATACTCTAGACCACAAAATGTTTGGAGGTCCCTTAGCAAAATGCCTTGGACCTAGTCAAACAGAGTTTGTGATGAAAGAAGTCCACGAAGGACACTGCCGAAATCACTCGGGAGCAAGATCCTTAGTTAAAACACTAATCAGAGCAAGGTATTATTGGCCTAAAATGAAAGAAGAGGCCGAGAGTTTCGTAGTTAAATGCAGCAAATGTCAACGATTTGCTAAAAACATGCATAGACCAACGGAGCTACTTGACCCAGTAATATCGTCATGGCCATTCATCAAATATGGTATGGACATAGTGGGACCCTTTCCCCCAGCTAAAGGAAAGGTACGGTTCTTACTCGTATTAACTGATTATTTCACTAAGTGGGTGGAAGCAGAAGATTTTAAACAGGTGCGAGAAAAAGAAGTGAAGAGTTACATATGGTGAAATATAATAGCCGCTTTGGAGTACCGAAGAAATTGCATGTAAAAATGGCCCACAGTTCATACACTCGCAAATCACAGAATTCTTCGAAAGCTGGCAAATCAAAAGAATCACTTCATCACCATATCATCCCGTGGCTAATCGGAAAGTTGAGTCAACCAACAAAGTCATCATTAACACTTGAAGAAACGGTTGGAAAGAGCCAAGGGAAACTGGCCTGACGAACTACCAGCGGTATTATGGGCTCACAGAACTACTGCAAAGCGTTATGGGAGAGACTCCATTTGCACTTTTTTTGTGGAGAAAAGGCTTTAATACCCGTAGAAATTGGCGAACCAAGCATAAGGTTCATAGCACCAACGGAAGAAACGAACAATGATGAGTTGAAGACCAACCTGGATTTGCTCGAACAAATAAGAGAAACTGCACTAATACGGATGGCAGCTCAAAAACAAATCATAGAGAGATAATTTAAAATTGGGGAATTCGTTCTCAAAAAAGTCCTCCAATCAACGAAGAAAGCTGGTGCTGGAAAGCTAAACCAAATTGGGAAGAACCTTACAAAGTCTGTGGCATTGCTGGAAAAGGCACCTATGAGCTCGAAGCCATGGACGGCAGAATCCTACCAACCAGTTGGATTGTTGTTCACCTGAAGAAGTGCTACTTCTAAGTAAAAGGAATAACCCCGATCATGTATCATTATGTTCGATTTTATTTTTGTACAGTTAAAATTATACTAAACGTATTAGATGATAGGAAAAAAGCTAACCCATCCCCAGATGATGATATTAGACCTGCAAAGACACGAGGAAGTAACTGAATTCCCGGTCTAGGGTTACAACTGTCTGATGGACGTTTTAAAGGGTTAAACAGTCATCATCTAAAAACTATATACCTTCGAGTCTCGTATGTTTTTCCTTTTCAGGAAAAGGACCACAAGGAAGGAATAGTCAAGTGCTCGAGATTTCATTCTTCAAAGATCAAACACTTGGGGGACTATACAGTATAGAGGGCAAAGGTGAAGCAAAGAAAACTATCAAAAAGACAAAGCTCAGTCCTAAAGATCCATCTTCGCAACAAGTCAAGAGGAAAATCAAAAGGGCCAAAGACTCAAAACACAAATCCTGATTAAAAAAACCTTCAAAAACATATTCGCAATGTGAACGAATGTTCAGGTTAATGGCAGAATATTAGTTACGGGTAAAAATGCACATCCTTGTACTTACTCAAAAATTATTTTAAATGAAAACTGATACGGATGAAAAAGCATTACCCTTGTATACATTTAAAAACTGTTATCAATAAAAACAGTTATGGGAAAAATTCATACCATTATATTTAAAATTGTTGTAAAATGAAAAACAGTTATCCCCTTGTACTAATTCGAAAAAACTGTTACAAAAAAAAAAACAGTTACGAGTGCAAGTTTATACCAAATCTGTTAAAAGAAAACAGTTGCAAAATGAGTTATAGACGATACGCAAACACATGTGAAATGTTACGAAAGTTCAATACAAAAACTTTCTTTAAATCATTGTTAGAAAGAAACATGTGAAAAATTCCTATCTCTCGATTGCATATTTACACCATTATAAAGTTGAGACGTCTTCTTCATTAAGTGTCGATCAAAATGGGCCCTCTTTCATAAACCGTGCCTATTACGAAAAGGTACAAGTAATCTAAGCATTTCATAAATGAAAAACATAGAGGTAAACCGAAAACCTCAAAAATAAAGCATGCAAAGACTTAAAGAGTGAAACAAAAACTCAAAGGAAACTACAGTCATACTGACATTGATATTAATATACTAACGGCAAAATAAAAATAAGTGTTAACTTAGTCTAAGACGTATTAATTTTTACATTGGGTGCCCCTAAGTTGTCAGTTGGGGACTTAAGAAGGATCCAAACTTACCCCCGATGGGACTGGGGGTAACCACCAATTGATACAAAAAAAAAGAACCAAGTTCTTAAACTTCTTCAGATGGGGGGTTGTCTTCACTAGCAGGAGGTTCGGCTTGATATGGAGAGACACGAGCAGCTGGGACCTCAACCTCTGGGGAAGAAAGATTTTGACTTTGCCCAGACTTCTCAATAGTCTCTTTGATTTTAGCAATTTCGGCTTCCAAGTCTAAACCCTCTTGGCCCATTTCCGTCAATGTGTCGAGACGAGAGTTCATATAAGCCCAGCTAACATCGACGGTTGCTTTGTCTTCAAGAGCTTCATAATATTTCTCCCACAATTCAACTTCAGCTCTTAGTTCATCCCTTTCAGCCAGGGCAGGATCATGAGAGGCCTTTAAAGAAGCGAGAGACCTTTCCAGAAATTGGACCTTCTCTAAAGAGTTGCGGAGGTTCTCCTGGGATTGAGTGAGCGATTGAACAAGTTTACCAGAATACTCCTCATTCTGGTCCAATAAGGCCTTCAGGCTCTTGATCTCTTTAGAGGCACGGGATAGATGCTCTGCGAATGAAGACTCTAAGACACTCTTGTCCTTGCCTGCATGGTTCGAAGACACCTTCTCAACAACCAACTCTACTGTCATAACCCTCACTTGCTGCTCCAAGGAACACTTTTCTTCTTCCACTGCCTCCATGTCGAGTTGTAAGATTTCATACTGCTCTTTCCAATTATATGCCTTGATACGCAAATGCTTTGTTGCATGCTCCCTTTGAGAAACCCTCTTCATTAACTCTGTACCTACAAGATTGATCTACAAAAGGAGATAAATTAGATACGGCAAGAATGTTTATAAGTACATGCGAAGGAAAGCACATTTTACCTTTAAATAAGAATGCACAATCTCATTTACCCAAGTAAGGGAACCGTGGCTGTCCAGCTTAGCTCTCTCAGTCAGATCTATTAATGGTTTCAACCATACGTCAGCCCGACCGAACTTTTTGAAGAGGTTGTCCACTGCTGGAACCTCTATCATGACCTGCCTCATCTCACCCCTGCTGGAAGACCCTACTTCTGTAGCAGAAGGCACGGAAGCAGGGAAAAATGAAATAACTACGGGCAGAGAAGTCTAAGAGATAGAAAAAGATACGGGAGCAGAAGCAACCACAGGAGCGGGAATAGCCATGGGAGCAGAAAAAATAACAGGAGTAGTTGAGGGAAATTCTTTAGGAGCAGGAGGAGAAAAAACAGCAAGGAGAGACCTCCCAGAGATTTATTTCCATGAACGTTCTTCTAACGGAGTGATTAACAAGAGTTTTTCTACCCAATCTCGAAAATCGGAGACATTCTCTACGGTTCCCATGATTGCTGCAAAGAAAAGAAATAGTTATGGTGCTGATAAAGTATCAAAAACAAAGGAAGGGAATGTGATCAAAACTGTACTCACGTGCAAGATTCCACTTCTTAGGGAAGGGGAGATTTTCTTCACCTACTAAACCAGCAGTAGGAACATCAACATACCGGAGGAACCACCCTCGATCTTTATCATCATCAGGGATTACCAATACCTTTTACTCCTAGCCGCGAGAGTAAACACTCCCTGGAGGAACAACATTGGAGAATAGAGGTGAATGAGATGGTAAAAGGTAAACGGGACCGAAGCTAAAGTAGCCAAATATCTAAGGCACGCAAAAACTCGCCACACGAGAGGACCGACTTGTCCCAGACAAACTTTAAAGAATCGAAAAAACCCAATGATAACGGGGTCAATAAGAGGCTTGAATCCTAATGTGAAAGGATAGGTATAAACAAAAGAATACCCAGCCTTGTAAGAGGTTATTCTTTGATTACTATTGGGAACGAAAACAAGAAAATCAGGCTTCCAGTAAAATTCCCTGCGTACAAGAGGTACTAGACCCTCAGTTATTTGGGTAGCGTACTTGTCAGCCCCGTCATGGGAAGACATTGAAGAAAGCTGATCCTTTAAAGCCTGACTATCCCTATCAAAATAAAACTTTGCGGGTACTTTTTCATCGACCCTCGGCTCATGTAGAGGTTCATTGTGTTCTCTACCTTTTGAAGAAGATCTAGAAGCCCTAGACCTTGGAGAAGATAAAGAAATGGAAGACCTAGAAGAAGATGGGGGAGTAACTTGAGAAGAAGAGGAACCCCTGGAGGGAGTAGAGCTAAACTCCTAAAGCGGCCTCCCCTCCTACTCTGTGTCGGAGCAGAAGAAGGAATCAGATCATCTACGTTAGTAACTCTCTTCGATTGCTGGTTTGAAGAAGACATATTTACAAAGACAAAAAAAAAATTTGCAAACGAAGAATGAAGGTTAGAAGTTTTCTGTGAAAGTAAAGAAAGGAAAGGGGTATTTATACTCAACGGCAACTGTTGAAAAATGGAAAAAATAGTGATGTGAAAGTCATAATTGAAGTTGTCATTTAGGGACTGATGCAGCCGCAAAAAGCCCTAAAAGACGTTGAACAATTGCAGAACCAATTCGGGAACACCACATGGCACGAACATTAAATAGAAGTGACAAGCGAAGCCTACATTCAGAGATGGATGCGATGTTACGAGTGAAGCGGCAGCAAAATATCCCCGCCATAAATGAGTATCCATTTACCACATATTGATCGATAAATAAATGGTAAGTGGGGGGCCTATCTGTATTAGTAAAAAAAAGCTTCACACGTGTAACAATTGTGATGACTCAGCAATCTATGTGGAACAATGAAAACGTGACAATTGGACGGGACTCTATGAAGAGGTACAAAGCAAACAGGCACGGAATAAAATACCCACGGGGAGGAATGAGTCTTGGCAGAACAAAGGGCAAATTCGGAGATCTTCAACGTACGAGTCAAACGTTACATAAACCTTCACACAGCAGTTACACTCAATCATTGTAACATTTCATTTATTTCATTATTAGTCATTAATTCTCAATCACTTCAAAAGGTAGACATTATATTAAGAAATAACCTATATAAGGGAGTAAAATATAACTTGTAAGGACACATTCGAACTACTATTACAATACACTTACTTTTTGCGCATTTTATTGCTTTCCGTTTACAATTTTATTTACAATTATTGGCTTATTATTTGGTTATCAATAACCCGTGTTCTTCTTAAAATAGCTTTGGCAAATAATCTAATTCTTTGGTTAAACAAATTGGTTATGTTACCGGGAACCTGATAATCTTTGTTACTTTCAAACAAAATTCTATGAATTATGTCGAACGCCAACGACAATAACCAACAAAGGGATGGAACTCCAGCTCCATCACCTTCGGGAACCCCACAAGGTTCAAGGGAACATTCTCCAGAAAGATCTACTACTCAAAACAACAATCACAACAGTAATGATCAAACATGAGAACAAGATCGGGTGAAAGAAATGATTACAGAATATGTAAACCAAGACTTACAAGACTTTGAGAGTTCAGGGTTCGTAAAGTGTAAATAGTTCCAAAAAGGTGTATTTATAATCTGACTCCAAAGGACCAACCGACTTACCTAAGTGCAGTCGCAAAATTTTGACGCGGTACGCACTTTTTACCTTTCTGTAGCTTAGCCTAAGATGCATGGGCGCGGTCCGCGAAAAATTGGCAATGGCCGCACGATTTGGGCGGTCCGCAAAATTTTGAACGCGACCGGGGACTCTTAAGGAATTTTGACAGGCCAGCTTCAGAGAGTTGGCATTTTTCCCATTTTAGCTACGTGTTCGTGCATAGAATTGTGCGGCCGCGAAGTGCTTGTGCGGTCCGCATAATTTTGGACGCTGTCCTCGAGATTTCACCACATAGCCAAATTTTTTCTTGTCAATTTCGTGCCCGGAACAACCAATTACTACATACACTTGACAACCAGTTAGTTCAAAACAATGCCTAATCTAAGAAGAAAATCAAAAGAAAGAAAAACAAATGGGTTGCCTCCCAAGAAGTGCCTGATTTAACATTGTGGCGCAACGCATATTACCATCACTCATTTGAAATGGACGAATGCAACAACGTGGCTATCATCAATCTTTCTAAGTTAGTGCTTCATTCGGTGCCCATAGACTCTAAAGATCTCAGCATTCTTGTTTTTCAAATCTAGAACACCAAACGGAGCCACATGTACCACTTCAAAAGGACCACTCAACTTTGACTGGAGCTTTCCCGGAAATATCCATAATCGAGAGTTGAATAGAAGAACCAATCACTTTCTTTGAATTCTTTGTTCCGGATATACTTATCATGTAGGTACTTCATTTTGTCCTTATACAAGGACAAACTAGAGTAAGCTTGGAACCAGAACTCGTCAAGTTCATTTAGTTGCTCTACTCGGAGAGTGGCAGCTATATGCCATTCAAGGTTCAATTTCTTCAGCGCCCACATGGCCTTGTGCACTAATTCAACCGGAAGGTGACATGCTTTCCCAAATACCAACCTCTACGGATACATACCAATTGGAGTGTTCTACGTTATTCTATAGGCCCATAAATCATCGTCAAGTTTCCTTGACCAATTAGTCTGGTTTGCATTGATAGTCTTGGATAGAATGCTCTTGATCTCCCTGTTGGAGACCTCAACCTGTCCACTTGCCTGGGGGTAGATAGGGGGTTGACACCTTATGAGTGACACCATACTTGTAGAGTAAAGTGTCAAAGGCTTTGTTGCAAAATTGAGAATCCCCGTCACTAATGATAGCTCTTGCGGTGTCAAACCTTGTGAATATGTTTTTCTTCAAGAAATCCACCACACTCCATGCCTCATTGTTGGGCAAAGCCACAGCTTCAACCCATTTGGAAACGTAATCCATATAAATTAGAATATAAGTGTTCCCACATGAACTCACGAATGGTCCCATAAAGTCAATGCCCCACACGTCGAAAATATCAATCTCAAGGATGGTGGTGAGAGGCATCTCATTTTTTTTGGAAATCCCGCTAGCTCTTTGGAAATCATCACAACGCCAAACGAGCTCTCTAGCATCTTTGTACAAGGTGGGCCAATATAATCCACAACTTAGGACCTTTGTAGTAGTTCTCGCCCCACCATAGTGACCACCATAGGGCCATAGGGCGAGGAATGGCAAGCTTCAAGAATACTCAATTGTTCTTCTTCCGGAACACATCTCCGCATAACACCATCAATGCAAATTTTGAAAAGATATTGCTCGTCCCAATAATAATTGAAGCAGTCCCGTTTGAGCATCTTTATTTGGTTTGAAGAGAACTCATTCAGGACAATGCCGGTCACAAGAAAGTTGGCTACATAGGTAAACCAAGGCATCTCGGTCAAAGACATGGAAAGGAGTTGTTTATCCGGAAATGAATCATTGATCTCGAGGTCATCATGGGGCCTTCCCTCTTCTTCCAAATGGGACAAGTGGTCCGCCACTTGATTCTCACTCCCTTTGCAGTATATGATTTCAAGATTAAACTCTTATAGAAGAAGAACCCACCGCATCAACCTAGCCTTAGAATCCTTTATAATCATCAAATAACGAAGTGTCGCATTATCGATGTGAACAATCACTTTGGTACCCATGAATTATGGGTGGAACTTTTCCATAGCAAAGAAAATGGCTAATAGCTCTCTCTCACTCACCGTATAGTTGACTTGGGCATCGTTCATAGTATTGCTTTCATAATAGACCAGATAAAATATCTTGTTGATTCTTTTCCCCAATACAGTTCCTACTGCCACGTCGCTAGCATCGCGTATGAGCTCAAATGGTAAGCTCTAATTGGGTGATGTAATGATGGGGGGTGGTAGTCAACCTATACTTAAGTAGCTCAAAAGCTTTTATACAATCATCATTGAACACAAACTTGGCATCTTTTTTCCAAAAACTTACACAAGGGGTTCACCACTTTGTAGAAATTATTGATGAACATACGGTAAAACCCTGCGTGACCTAGAAAACTCCGCACTCCCTTGACGGAAGTAGGAGGAGGGAGTTTTGATATCACTTGAATTTTTGCTTTGTCCACTTCAATACCATTCTTGGAGATCTTATGGTTGAGGAAAATGCCCTCCTCGACCATAAAGTGGCACTTCTCCTAATTAAGCACTAAGTTGGTCTCTTCACGTTGGGCCAACACTTTATCAAGATTCTCCAAACACTCTTGATAACTAGGGATTTTACCTTAATTTATACTCTTTCTTGCTTAAGTTTTGGATGAAATTTTATGCAAAATAGTCCCAAAGGCTTACATGTTTTGCTTGTTGCAGGGTTTAGTCAAAAAGGGTGATAAATAGTCAAAAACCTGCGAAAAAGGAGTGAAACATGCATAAGTACCAAGAACAAGCACAAGCAAAGTCCAACCAAACCATCGCCGACCGCAGTCCACTTTGTGCGGTCCGCACTGAAGAGATTCTGAGGGTACTTTTTGAAGGCCAAACCAACGCGGACCGCAGTCCATTTTGCGCAGTCCGCACTGAGGAGATTCAGAGAGGCATTTTTGAAGGCCAAACCAACGCGGACCGCAGTCCATTTTGGCGGTCCGCACTGAAGCCACTGTGGTCGCGGTGCATTTTATGCGGACCGCGGTGGCCAAAGTTCAGAGGCTTAGTTTTTCAAGCCAAAGACCTCAGCACAGCCGCAGTCCATTTTGTGCGGTCCGCAGTGACCCCACAGGGGTATTTTTGTCCAGAAAATTTGGCTTAGTATAAATAGTTTATTTTCCTATTTTTAGGTCAGCTTTTGTACTGAGACATAGTGGGGAGCTCGTGAACGGTTTTCTTCAGGCATTTTGAGTAATTTTAGAAGGATTTTAACATTGAATCTTTCAATTTTATTTTGTAATTCAATTATATGGGTTTTGCTTCATCTATTTCTCTCATTTATTCAATTATTATGAGTAGCTAAACCCATTAGCTAGGGTTGTGGCTCAACCCTAGTGTGGGTAACTAATGGGTCCTTTAAATTAAGGCTTAGATGTTTATGGGTGTTTGGTATTTGGGATGATTTGTGGTTTTTATGTTAAAATTAGTTGTTGCAAACACTAATTGGTGTTTATTTGACTTGGGTTCTTCTTGAGAAAGAGAACTTGAGTCTAGAAAATCAGCCCAACAAGGAATTAGGACGAAATCAAGAGATTGATAGTCCCAATTAACGGGTTAAACCTAGAGATAATGAAATCCTACTTGAGCCAATATTGCTTGCATAATTTTGACACCCAATTGGACTCGAGAGAGGAAATTAGGGCAAAACCACTCAAACTACCGAGAGGTATAGAGTGGCTAATTCCGTGCATTGGCTATATCATATTCCCCTGGCTAACATCTCTGCCTTAAGTATTGGATTCCGTTAAATATTCACCTAGGAGTAAGTCATAGCCCTAGTGCCTTTGTCCATTAAGAAAACAACCAAAAAGACATTAGTTAGTCAATTAGCAATTACAATTAATATAAACCGTAGTATAAATATCAAACCATAAAAGTATGAGAAGTGCAATTAAGAGCACGAAACACTACTAGATCACTTAGGAATTCAACTCCAACATCAATAACTCTCTCTGGATTTGATCCCGACCTGTTCGGGTAAAAGCTACATTGACCCTCATCTTGCTACTATTTAGTAGTGTAGGTGGGTGCCGGTCACTTTTTGGCGTCGTTGCCTGGGAGTTATAACGGTGTTGATTATCTACGTGAATAGTAGTGTAAGTGTTTCTCTTTCCTTCTTTTGTTAACGTGTGTGTTGAATCTATCCAGCTGCTAATGGCGGATCCGTTGGGAGACGTTATTGCGGGGGAGGAGGTATATGACAACCAAGAAGATGAAATTAACCAAGTACCACCTCCCAGGCGGGGCCGACAGGCCAATATTAATGAGGATATTCCAGACCCTTCCCCGCCACCAGCTCCCAGAGTTGCCCCCCGGGTCCTTCCAAACGAGGGGTATGCTAGTGCTATTATCCCGCCTAGAATCCGGGCGGGAAATTTTTAAATAACAAATGTGATGCTGACACTCTTGGAGCAGTGGGGTTACTTCACCGGATCCTCCCACCAAAATGCTTACAAATATTTGAAGGGATTCGTGGATACCTGCTGGGGTAGTAAGCAAACGAATGCCTCGAAGGATGCATTGAGACTTCGGGTTTTCCCCTTCTCTCTTCGAGGTAAGGCTCTTGATTGGATCGAGCGGCTTTCCAACCACTCCATATCTACATGGTATGAGCTCGCAGACAAGTTTATTGCAAATAATTTCTCCACTAGTCACATGCGGCGCTCAGAGATGAAATATTGGGTTTTAAGCACGAATCTAACGAGCCTTTGCATGAGATTTGGGAGCGCTACCGGACCATGGTTAAGGAATGTCCAAAAATCGACATGACTGAAGCCATAATTCAGCAGACCTTCTACCGAGGCATAAACACTGTCAATCAATGTGTGGTCAATCAATTGGCCGGTGGAAACTTCATGAAATTGACTTACCCCAAGGCTTGTGAAGTCATAGATGAGATGGGTGACACATCATCAACATGGCAGAGTAGAGCAAACGTTCCTCAGGGTGAGTCTGACGTTAATAGTCTTCAAAAAGAACTTCAAAAACATGGGCAAGCAATTTCCGAGCTCACTACCACTATGAATCAACTTGCCAAGGCACAGCTTCAACAATTACAAGGGCCAAAGCAAGTAAATGCCATGGAGGGAGTGAATGTGTTGGTGAACCAAAGAATACCTCGGGGAAATCCAAAGCAAAGCAACAATGATCAAGGTGATCAAGGACCAAGTGGGTATAGTCAATAAGAGCCATATGATGATCAAGAAGAGGATGTCATGTATGCTAATAATTATCAAAGTCAAGGGAACAATCAAAGCAACAATAAAAACTGGAGCAACCAAGGCAACAATCAAAATTGGGGTAGTCAAAGACAAAGAAAATTGGAATAATAACAACAATTCACGAAACTGGGGCAACAACAACAATCAACAATGGGGGAACAAAAATGATAACAATTGGAGCGGAGGCAATAACAACAACAATTGGGTTGGTAATGGTAACTGGGGGTCGGGCTTTCAAAGGCCCCCGATATACCAACAACCAAGCAATCCACCTTCGTACCAAGCTCAAGGCCAAAGCTCATCAAGTAATGACATAGGGAGAATTGAACAAATGTTCAAGCAAATAATAGAGTGCAACACGGACTCCGATGCTCAGTTGGCTTCCCACAACACCTCCATTAGAAATCATGAAGTACAAATGGGACAAATTTCTCATGCCTTGAACACACGCCCAAAGGGAGAACTACTGAGTGATACGGTGGTGAACTCCAAGGGTGGGAACAACAATAATACCGGTCACGCCATGGCGGTGACCACAAGAAGTGGAAAAGGTGGTGAAGAGAGTTCTTCTAGACAAAAGAGAATTGTTGTTGATGATAATAAATTTCCAAATGACGAGTTACCAATTGAGGTTGAGCAAGTGGTGGAAGATCCAACTACTAATGAGGTGAGAATTGATATCCATGATAATGGGGAGGATTTTCAAAGGGACGTGAACCCGTCAAGGGAACATGTGATTGATATGACAGAGTCAGTGGTCCCACAAGCCAAGGCACCATTGCCTAGACCCCCTCCTCCATATCCTCAAAGGTTGGCGAAGCAAAATCAAGAGAATCAATTTAAGAAATTCATCGACATGATGAAGAGTCTTTCTATCAATGTCCCTTTGTTGAAGGTTTGGAGCAAATCCCGAATATGCTAAGTTCATGAAGAACTTAGTCACAAAGAAAAGGTTTATGGAGTGCGAAACCATAAATATGACTCACCAAGTGAGTGCCATAGTGCATTCAATGGCACCCAAGCTTGAAGACCCAGGAGCTTTTACCATTCCTTGTACAATTGGGAGTGCGAACTTTGCCAAAGCATTGTGTGACCTCGGAGCTAGTATAAACTTGATGCCGTATTCGGTTTTTAATACCTTGGGGATTGGTCAACCTAGGGCTACCTCCATGCGTTTCCAAATGGCGGATAGATCAATGAATAGGCCTCTAGGGATAATTGATGATGTGTTGGTGCGGGTGGAAAATTTCATTTTTCCCGCGGATTTTGTCATCTTGGATTGCGAAGTGGATTATCTTGGGAAGGCTTTTCCTTGCAACATGGAAGGCCTTAGTTGATGTAGAGGCCGGTGAGGTCACTTTTCGGGTGGGCAATGAAAAGGTTGTGTTCCATGTTTGCAAGTCAATGAAGCAGCCCAATAGCACAGAAGTATGTTCTTTCATGAACCTTGTCACCGAGGTCATTATTGATAATGCAAGCTCTATGATAAATGTTGAAGATCCAGTGGAGGCAGCTTTGTTGAACCATGATGACATTGTGGTGGATGGCTTAATTGAGAGTACCAATGCCGTACAAGGCATGGGTTCTTATTCCTATGGTCCCCCGAAAGCTATCCTTGGACTTGGAAAATCGAAAAAACTCCTCCGACAAAACCTTCAATCGAAGAAAGACCTATATTGGAGTTGAAGCCACTTCCACCACACCTCAGGTATGAATATCTTGGTCCCTATCGTACTTTACGTGTTATAATTTCATCTTGCCTAACCCAATTGCAGGTAGACTCCACTTTAAAAGTGTTAAGCAGAAAGAAGAAGGCCATAGGATGGACTCTTGCTGACATTCGGGGAATAAGCCCTGCATTTTGCATGCACAAAATCATTCTTGAGGATGGAGAAAATCCTTCCGTAGAACACCAACGAAGGCTCAATGAAGCAATGCAATAAGTGGTGAAGAAAGAAATAATCAGGTGGCTTGATGAGGGGGTAGTCTACCCAATCTCGAATAGTCCTTGGCTTGATGAGGGGGTAGTCTACCCAATCTCGAATAGTCCTTGGATCCGGTCCAATGTGTTCCAAAAAAGGGTGGCATGACAGTGGTCCAAAATGAAAAAAATGAACTCATTCCAACAAGAACAGTCACTGGTTGGCGGGTGTGTATGGATTATCGCAAGCTAAACAAAGTGACTCGCAAGGATCATTTCCCCTTACCTTTCTTGGATCAAATGCTAGATAGGCTTGCAAGTCGGGCTTTCTACTATTCTTTGGATGGGTATTCAGGCTATAATCAAATATTGATTGCCCCGGAGGATCAAGAAAAGACTACGTTCACGTGTCTGTATGGTACATTTGCCTTCTCCAGGATGTCTTTTGGTCTTTGCAATGCACCCGCTACATTTCAGTGGTGCATGATGGCGATCTTTACTGATATGGTTGAAGACTTCCTCGAGGTATTTATGGATGACTTCAGTGTGTTTGGGGACTCCTTTGATGAGTGTTTGAGAAATCTTGACAAAGTCCTCGCTCGTTGTGAAGAGACCAACCTAGTGCTAAACTGGGAAAATGCCATTTTATTGTGGAAGAAGGGGTAGTGTTGGGCCACAAAATCTCTAGGAATGGAATTGAAGTGGACAAGGCGAAGATTACAGTGATTTCTAAATTGCCACCTCCAACTTCGTTTAAGGGGGTCTGGAGCTTTCTTGGGCACGCCGGGTTCTACCGGCGTTTCATTAAGGACTTCACGAAGGTGGTCATTCCTATTTGAAAATTGTTAGAGAAATATGCCAAATTTCACTTTGATGAGAATTGCATGAGTGATTTTGAATTGTTGAAGCACAAGCTTACCACATTGCCTATTATCATCGTGCCGGATTGGAGCTCTCCTTTTGAGCTTATGTTCGACTCTAGTGATGTGGTTGTGGGGGCGGTGTTGGGCCAAAGGGTGAACAAGATATTTCACCCCATATATTATGCTAGCAAAATGATGAAATCGACCCAAATGAACTACACCGTCACCGAGAAAGAGTTATTGGCAATAGTCTTTGCGATGGAGAAATTTCATCCTTATCTTATGGGTGCCAAGGTCGTAGTTCACACCGACTATGCGGCACTCCAGTATCTCATGACAAAAAAGGACTCCAAAGTGAGACTCATGCGGTGGGTGTGTTACCTCAAGAGTTCGAGTTTGAGATAATTGATAGAAAGGGAAATGAAAATCAGGTGGCCGACCATCTCTCCCGATTGAAGGAACAAGGTTGACCTTGTGATGGGCTTGAAATTGATGACAGTTTCCCCGATGAACAACTTCTGTCTGTGTATGCAAGAAATGCCATGGTTCGCAAACATTGCCAACTATCTTGTCACTGGTGTTGTTACTCTTGATCTCTCTTCCAGCCAAAGGAATAAACTTAGGAGGGATAGCATGGATTTCTATTGGGATGAACCATACTTATTCAAGATTTGCATTGATGTGTATGAGAAGAGGAACAAAGGTCGATTCTTATTTATTCAAGATTTGCACTGACGGTGTCATCCGGCGATGTGTACCAGAAGAGGAACAAAGGTCGATTCTTGATTCATGCCACTCCTCACCTTATGGTGGTCATCATGGAGGGGCATGGACTACTTCAAAAGTGTTTAGTTGTGGGTTTTTTTGTCCTACGTTGTACAAAGATGCCAGTGACTTAGCCAAGAGATGTGACGAATGTGAGAGAGCTGGGGGAATTTCGAAGAAAGATGAGATGCCTCTCAATACCATTCTCGAAGTGGATATTTTTTATGTATGGCGTATCGATTTCATGGGCCCGTTTGTTAGCTCTTGTGGGAACACATACATTGTCGTGGCAGTTGATTATGTTTCTAAATGGGTTGAAGTCGTGGCTCTACCCAAAAATGAGTCCCAGAGTGTTATTGCATTTCTCAAGTAGAGCATCTTTACAAGGTTTGGCATGCCTCGTGAAATCATTAGTGATGGGGGGGTCGTATTTCTGTAAATAGAGCTTTTGATACTTTGCTTGCAAAGTATGGTCTCAATCACAAAGTTTCCACTCCTTATCATCCCCAAGTGAGTAGCCAAGTTGAAGTCTCAAACAGGGAAATCAAGAATATATTGTCAAAGATGGTCAATGAAAATAGGACCGACTGGTCAAAGAAGTTGGATGATTCTCTATGGGGTTATAGAACTGCTTACAAGACCCCGATCGGTATGTCTCCGTACCGGTTGGTGTTTGGAAAATCTTTCCATCTATCGGTTGAGTTAGAGCACAAGGCCACGTGGGCCTTGAGAAAGTAGAATTGAATGGGACGTGGCAGCCAATCTTCGTGTGGAGCAACTTAATGAGCTTGATGAATTCTGATTCCATGGCTACTCCAGTTCGTCCTTGTACAAGGACAAAGTGAATTACATTCATGATAAATATGCTCGTGGAAAGGAGTTCAATGTAGGTGATTTGGTTCTCTTGTTCAACTCTCGATTACGTCTATTTCTGGGAAAGCTTAAGTTGAAATGGAGTGGACCTTTTGAAGTTGTGTTTGTGACTCCGTTTGGTGCACTTGATCTAAAGAACAAAAGTGGGGAGATTTTCAGAGTTAATGGGCACAGGGTCAAGCACTACCTGGGCAAGATTGATGACAACCATTTAGTTGCACTTCTCCATATTAAGTGAATTGAGGGTAACATGCGTCGTGTCGCGACGTTAAATCAGGCGCTTCTTGGGAGGCAACCCATGTGTTTTTCTTTTTTGTTTTTCTTTGATTTTCTTTGTAGTGTAGGATTTGTTTTTGGACTAAATAGTTGTGGGATGTTGTAGGATTATTTTGATATAGTGCACAGGGCTAAGTTGGAAAAATAGCTCTCTGAAGTTTGCACTGCGTACCGCAATGCATTTTATGTGGTCCAAATCTGTGTCACCAACAATTAGCTCTCTGAAGTTTACACTGCGGACCGTGGTGAATTTTGTGCGGTCCGCAAAGCTGTCTCACCAAAAAATTGCTCTCTGAAGTTGCCACCGCGTTCGCACTGCCATTTTGTACGATCCGCGGTGGATCATTGCGGCCGCACTACATTTTTGTGCGGTCCGCGTTAAGCAAGTGCCAAGTTCCAAGAAAAATTAAGCACCATGGGCCGCGGTCATTTTGTGCAGTCCGAGGTGGGGTAAGGGATGTGGGTCCCAGGCTAAATTCTATAATTAGGGCTTGAGGGCCTCATTTTACACTTTTCGGTCCTTGCTATCTCAACAGTAAAAATTTCACTGTGCATCACCCTTGCTAATTTCAAGTACTTCATCTCATTCATCTCATCTTCATCCTACATCCAGTAAGTTTAATTTTGTCACCCTAACTTCTTAATTTTTTTATTTTCTTGTTTAATCTGTAGTTTTTCTTCTTCTTTCTCCCCTTTTTCTTATTTAGTCCATTAATCATGTGTAGGGTTTGTTCACAATGCTTAATTTAGACCCATTGTAGTTAATTACACTGATTAAACACATAGGGTATCAATAACATGTGCATTTAAACTTGAATTGAAATTAAAATTGAAACCCTAGGTTGGGCTTTTGTGTGGACCGCGGTGCTTTGTTATCACAGAAGTCCGAGATGAGGACTGCGGACCGCGGTGCATTTTTGTGCGATCCACGGTGCCTCAATGCGGACTGCGGTTCTTTTTGTGTGGTCCGTGGTGATCAGCTCTAGAGAGTAGGTATTATGAACCCCACCTCAGTGTGGACCGCAGTTCTTTTTGTGCGGTCCGCAGTGACCTTCTTCAGAGTGTGGGTAGTCTGAACCCCACCTCAATGCGAACCGCGGTTCATTTTGTGCGGTCTGCAGTGACCTTTTTCAGAGTGTGGGTAGTCTGAATGCCACCTCAGTGCGGACCGCGGTTCTTTTTGTGCGGTCCGCGGTGACCTTCGTCAGAGTGTGGGTAGTCCGAACCCCACCTCAGTGCGGACCGTGGTTCTTTTTGTGCGGTCCGTGGTGAATTAATGCGGACCGCAATGCATTTTGGGCGGTCCGTGGTCTGCAACTTCTGAAACTCAAATTCAATTGTCTGCTACCTTTTTCTTCACTAATAAATACACTGCTTGGATACTAACAAACTTTAAATGAATTCAACTTGAAGATTATGGTCCAATCAAGAGGTGGTGTTCGAAAACCAAGCTGAAAGGGAAAATCCTCTAGGGGGAGAAGAAAAGGGATGATCAAACTTGCCCCCCAAATTCGGCAAGCTATTAAAGCAACCCGGAATACAATAAGAGTTATGGATAAAGCTGCTTCCCAATCGGGAAGTGAGTATGCACCCTCCGAAGAGGCATCTGATTCAGAGTCAGTACCAGAATATGTCTCAGACTTTCTGGAGAGGTTCATATTGACAAATGAACCTTCTGACTCCCCTCCTGCGCAAGTAGCATCACATTCCGAGTCGTCTGAGGGCTCAGCTGCAGGGAGTGATCATGAATACTCCACCTCACCCACAGCTTCACTATCGGGTGAGCACTCTGAAGAAGAAGAAGAAGTAGGGGATGACCCCCAAACAGGGGGTGAGCCCCAAGTAGGGGGAGTTGAAAGAACAAGAAATCCTGAAGCATGGAAAGATCGGTTTGTGAGAGAATCGGCCTTTCATAAATTCTGAGAATGTTGGTCGGAAAATAAATTGATACTAGAGCGAAAGTTCATCGCAAGGGACCTTCTGCCAGACAACCCCAATGTGCTAAAACAATTCAAGGAAAGAAAAGGCTGGGACTACTTCAATTGTCAGGTAGTGGAGGCAAATGAATACCTAGTCAAGGAGTTATACACTATTGTTGCCTATGTTAAAAAGGACTTCAAAGCGACTAAAGTTCGAAATCTGATAGTGCCTTTTGATGGGCTTGCAATAAATGGGTACCTTGACTTCGCTGATGAGGATGAGATGTACTACTTGGAGAAATTTAACATGGGGGATGAGGCTCGTACATGGCTAGCGGAGCACTTGGCAATCCCAGGTGAAACCCCAGACTGGTTGCAAGCAGGGAAGATAATTCTGAGGAGAACATTAAACTTTGAAGCTAAAGGTTGGGAGACATTCGTGTGTAGCAGGCTAGACCCTACCTTTCATGAAAACTCTCTTCCTCCCAGAAGGGTTGTGGTGGTAGCTTCAATCATTGCAGGGTACTCGATCAATGTCGGGAATGTAATTTCAAGGTTCATTAACCGGGCGGTGAATAAAGGTAACAGAGCCTACCCCTTCTCTAATTTCTTGACCATGTACTTGGAGGACCAAAAGGTAGAAGGGAGGAGGTTTGATATGAAGATAAAATTCAAAGCCCCATTATCCTGGTATAGCATACAGAGTGATGATAACCTCAAGAGCAAGAACTTAAAAGGAAAATCCATTGCTTCCACTGGCTAGTCAGAAGAGCCAGTGGTTGTAGTGGCATCTACTCAGCTACCCCAGACATTGCTCCAGGCCCCTCCACTTCAGCAGCCCCAGGCATTCCTTTATCACGGGCATATCCTCTAACTGCCCACAGATCGAGCCAGTCCCTATCCAGTACAACAACTGGATGCAGGCAGCTACTTCTAAGTTGTTTGTCCTTTCTACATCGGTGGCAGCCCAAGTTGCACCTCCTCCGCCACAGGTCCCACAGTCCGTGGAGGACACTCTCAAGGAACTTCTGTCAAACCAGAAGAAAATCCTTGATAACCAAAAGTTGATTCTGGACATTGTTGTCACTCATAGATAGGAACTGAAAGATCTTTCCAGGGAGACCAAAAAGCTGAGGAAAACTCGTGCCTCCAAGGAGTCAGTGAAGAAGTTAAGGGAGGAGGTAGATAAGCTAAAGGAGGATCACCTGACATTCGACCTGCTGCTGCATGATCCTGCTGCCCAGCCTGAGCTAGAGCTGGAGATAGAGAGGCCACCAAAGAGGAAGAGAGTGATTCCCAGTACTGAGGGTATTGTTATAGAGTTAGCGGGGCCCGCAGGGAGGTACCTTGAGTCAGCCACAACTACCAGTATAGGCCCAGGTTACAGAGGATATCTAGGTCCCGATGGAGACACAGGGTTCTAAGGACCAGTCGCAGGTTCCCATGCAGTCCACAGACCCCGAGACCCATACTCAGGATCCTATGCAGACGGAGGGCCTATAGGGAGTTTCTTTTTACTCTTTCTCCTTCTATTTGTGCTATTTTTGGTAGTTAGAATTGAGGACAATGCTAGCTCTCATTTGAGAGGGTAGCCCTATTTTGGATTTTGGATGAATGTAAATATTTGATACTATTTTTCTTCATTATGCTTTTTTTTTGTTTTTGGTATGTACATAATTTTACAATTCTAGTTACTTTTCATATTTTTACACTTTTTATCTGTATATAAAGTTACCTTCTAATGTATATATTCATTCCCCCTTATGTATATTCGATTAATTCCCCTCTTGTACGTATTCATTCTACTTTACGCATTTTACTTTCCGCATTTGTTCTTTTCATAGCTTCTTATTTTATTTTCGTAGCTTCTTGTTTTAGATTTTTTGCGTGCAATAAGCCTTTGGTTTTCTTAATGTCATGGTTCTTTCCAAATGTGGAATTTGTGTGAACCGGGTGGGTCTTCCCGAGGATGGATGGTGTGACAACCTTCTTAAGGGTTTGAGTCTATTTTTCTTTTTGCTTTTTGTAAATAGTAGCTAGTGAGTAATGGTACCTCAAGCAAAGCTTCAGTTGGGTCTAACACATTTGTCTTTGATCCTATGGTCAAAAACAATTCGTTGTGTCTAGGATGGTGAAAGTTGTGACCTTGAGACTCTTGTGTTGAACGATAATCATCAAGTGATTTTTGGGGATCATTGTGTTTCTAAAATCATAACTAAGGTCGTTATGGGCCCCCAACTCTGTTTCTTTATCAAGCTCATAGCTAGAGTGGTGAGAATTCGAATTACAAGTCCAAGTCTTGGTGCCATTAGTCTAGAACTTTCCCTAAATGTTTGTCTAGGAGAAATCCAAAGTGTAGTTTGACTCGAGATGTGATTATAGGCTCTCATTGATCCGAACAATGAATTGAAAATTTCCATAGCCTGTCAATGACAATTTCCCTAGTCAACCCTTTTGAGCCTTAAACCTTTTTCTTTCATAAACCATGATACAGGCCTTTACCCGTTTTGACCCTCTCTTGGCACCCCTTTCCTTCCTTAGCACAATGCAAAAGCGTAAGTTTGGGGGAGATACGGGGAATGCAACAAAATGAAAATGAAAGGTACAAAAGTGAAGAAAAGGAAAGAGCAATGAAAAAGAAAGAATTTTTTTTAAAAAAAAAGCCAAAAAGAATGAACAATTTAGAAGAAATAAAGGAAATAAATGAAAGAAAAGAGATTAAAGGTGAGGAATGTTTAGAAAGGAGCAAAATATATGAAATGAACAAAAAGGAGTGACAGTATATCTCTCTAACCCCTCAGAAAGAGCTTGACGACTCAAAAGGTCAAGAGAATGTGCGCAAAAGTGAAGCAAATGAAGTGCTTAAGGGAAGATGGAACTCACCTAGACCAAATATTTCCTACCTTGAACCAAAATCCTTCTTCATGTATCCACAAAAGTCCTATATGATCTTGAGTTGAACGAAACTTACATTAGTGGCGACTCACATAAGGGGCAACCCTATGGTACTTTGAGCCGGACTTGAGACCTTTCCTAGAGAGAGACGAGTGAACTCCCATTATCCTCGTTAAGAGTGTTATAATATTAAAGTGAGGTTTGCTTAGGGAGAGTTGAGGAGTATGAGTTTGGGTTCCACAATGACCAAAGTAGTAGTAAGAGTTTCGTTGATGAGTCGAGTCAACTCTTGATGTTCTTGTGTCGCACTGAAATCCATGGTGTTAAAAGGTCAAATGTTGACAATGATTCATTTGCATTGAAGGCAATTGTTAGTCCCAATTGATTCTAGAAGAGGTTACCTTAGGACAGTTGAATTTTCTTGGACTTACTCAAAAAGGGATGGGGGTTTATTTTGTTTGCTTAAGGACAAGCAAAAGCTTAAGTTTGGGGGAGTTGATAACTAGGGATTTTACCTTAATTTACACTCTTTCTTGCTTAAGTTTTGGATGAAATTGTATGCAAAATAGTCTCAAAGGCTTACATGTTGTGCTTGTTGCAGAGTTTAGTCAAAAAGGGTGACAAATAGTCAAAAACCTGCTAAAAAGAAGTGAAACATGCACAAGTACCAAAAACAAGCACAAGCAAAGTCCAACCAAACCATCGTGGACCGCAGTCCAATTTGTGTGGTCCGTACTGAAGAGATTCAGAAGGTACTTTTTGAAGTCCAAACCAATGCGGACAGCAGTCCATTTTGCGCGGTCCGCACTGAGGAGATTCAGAGCATTAATTTTGAAGGCCAGAAGACCAACGCGGACAGCAGTCCATTTTGCACGATCCGCACTGAATCCATCGCGGACGCGGTGGTCAAAGTCCAGAGAATCAGTTTTTCAAGCCAAAGACCTCAGCGCGGCCGCAGTCTATTCTGTGCGGTCGCGTGACCCCACAGGGGTATTTTTTTCCAGAAAATTCGGCTTAGTATAAATAGTTTCTTTTCCCATTTTAGGTCAGCTTTTATACTTAGACATTGTGGGGATCTCGTGAACGGTTTTCTTCAGTCATTTTGAGTAATTTTAGAAGGATTTTAACATTGAATCTTTCAATTTTATTTTGTAATTCAATTATATGGGTTTTTCTTCATCTATTTCTCTCATTTCTTCAATTATTATGAGTAGCTAAACCCATTAGCTAGGGTTGTGGCTCAACCCTAGGGTGGGTAGCTTATGGGTCCTTTAAATTAGGGCTTAGATGTTTATCGGTGTTTGGTATTTGGGCTTAGATTTAGGGAGGATATCTAAGTTGGATTCTGCTACAGGTAGTATATACTTATTTAGAATAACGGTAAATTCCACCTGTTGTTTCTGATAGTACTTAATAAGTGACCTAATAGTTAGGGGATGAATGGCCATTCGGATACGAAAAATTATACGGTATATATCTATATTAGAATTCCTTATAAATAGTATACTTTGTTAGAACAACGGTACGTTCCACATGTGGTTTGCTGATGTTACTTAATAAGTAAACCTGATTTATGGAGATAGTTAAAGGTCGAATGGGGATTTGGGTCCAAATTTCTACCCGTAGCGGGAGAAAGGAGTATAATTTTTTTTCTATTCGGTGTTCGGTACTTACATTGGAACCCGTCTATTTTCAGATTCACACCACATAAAACCCCACTAAGGAGGAGGGGGGGGGGGTTTGAATTTTTACTATATATGTAAGGTCAATTTAAATATATATGTATCTACTAGGGATTGAATTTTTTTTTTCTTTGTGTGTTTTTTTTTTATTTTTCGGATCCATGATAAAAATTCTACCTCTACTTCTAGTGACTTGTATAAATATTTTCTACATCTCATTTTATAATATGTACAATTAGTGATGAGGTCAAACTCAAACTTTTGACATGTACTTAAACATACAGTACCATGTGCTTGTGTCATATATTTTATACCATAATTTTGTTTTGCTCTTTTTCCAATGTTGGCCAACGTATCATATGCAAGGTTTTTTTGAAATTTCCTAGTTAGAAGTGAATTAACGCTTCTAATTAGCTTGTCATTATCAACCCGCCCTCCATTATATACGTGAGCACTCTTCCTAATAATGAATTACAAGGCTACGCAAAATTGTTATGAGCACTCTTTATAACTTTTTTTTCGGTAGACTTAGTTTAAAATGTTTAACGGATTTCGTCCTCGAGAAAACCTTATATATAATATAACAACAACAATAACAATAATACACCAATTTTGTTTTACCAAAAATATAATAAATACTTTCACGGGAGATTTATTAAGTACAAATAGAAGGTCCCCAATGGCCTCTTCATTGTCCGGTCCGCCGTTTGAAACCTCATGGAAGTAGGCCTAGTTTGACCAATACTCAATGTCTTGAACACAGAATATGGCATCAAGTTAATACTTGCTCCCAAATCACATAAGGCTTTGGCGAAATCGGCACTACTAATAGTGCATGGAATTGTAAAGGCACCGGGATCGTCTAGCGTTGGAGCCATGCAATGAACAATGCCACTCACTTTATGTGTCATTTTGTTTCACGATCCATTGATCTCTTCTTAGTTACCAAGTTTTTCATGAACTTGGCATATCTCGGCATTTATTATAGAGCTTCAACCAAAGGCACATTTATGGACAAACTTTTCATCATATCAATGAATTTCTTGAATTGGTTCTCATTTTTTTAATTTGCAAGCCTTTAAGGATATGGTGGAGGAGGCCTTGGCAAAGGAGACTTGGCTTTGGGTACTACCGGATCCGGTATGTCTATCACGTGTTCCCCAGACGGGTTCACATCATCTTTTATATCCTCCACGTTGTCATCAATGTCTATCATCACTTCATCATTCATATTCTCATCATTCACATGCACATTATTGCTTGGCTCATCATCATCTGTCACCAACACATCATCATTCACAATCTTTCATGGGTTGGAGGTACTAGCAACTCCACCTCTACCACTTCTTATAGTCACCGCCATTGCATGGACCGTCTTTTTCACTTGGTATTTTTCCCACCCTTAGGGAGAGTGTTCAAGGCTTGAGAAATTTGACCCATTTGGACTTCCAAGTTGCGGATAAAAGTATTGTGGGGGGCTATTTGGGCATCGGAATCGGCATTTCTTTCCGTTATTTGTTTGAACATGGTTTGCTATCCGTCCCATCTCATTGTTGGAAGAACTTGGCCCTTGTGACGGATATGGAGGCAGGTTGTTAGGTTGTTCATATATTGGGGGCCTTTGAAAGCCCGACCCCCGATTTCCTTAATTATTGTTTTTCCAACCCCCTTGATTTCCATTGCCTCCGCAATTACCATTATTGTTGTCACCCCAATTGCCTTGGTTGTTTCCTTGATTACCCTAATTTTGATTGTTGTTCCCCCAATTGTTCGGATTGTTATTGTTTCCACTATTCTAATTCCCTTGTTGTCCATGGTTGCCCCAATTTTGATTGTTTCCCTATGATATCCACTGTTGTTGATTTGGAGCATTGCTCCGTTCACCTTGGTAATTGTTCACATATTGAACCTCTTCACTTTGAGCATCATAAGAGTCATTTTGGTTTTACCCACTACCATTTTACTCAAATTGATTCGGAACTTGTTGACCTCTTTGTCTCCTCTTGTTAACCATGACGTTCACTCCTTCAATGGCATTCACTTATTTTGGCCCCTAAACCTGCTGAAGCTAAGTCTGGAAAATTGATTCATGGTGGTTGTCAACTCTACTATGGCTTGTCCATGATCATGAAGATCCTTGTGAAGGTGGATAATATTAGGGTCACCCTGAGGAACGTTGGCTCTACTTTTCCAAGCTGAAGAGGTATCCTCCATCTCATCTAATATTTCACATGCTTTGGAGTATGGCGTGTTCATGAAGTTACTCCATGCGAGATAATTCACCACACACTGGTTAGTTGTGTTAATCCCCCTATAAAAGGTTTGCTGGACCATTGCCTCAGTCATATCATTGTTGGGGAATTCTTTGACCATTGTCCGGTACCTCTCCCAAATCTCATGTAACGGTTCATTTGGCTCTTGTTTAAAAGCAAGGATTTCATCTCTCAATGTCGCCATATGTTCCGGAGAAAAGAACTTTGCTATGAAATTCTCAGCCAACTCATCCCAAGTGTGTATGGAATGGTTGGGTAGCCTCTCAAGCCAATCCAAAGCCTTCCCTCTATGTGAACGTGGGAACAGCCTTAATCTCAAAGCATCCTCAGATACATTCGTCTGCTTTCTCCCCCAGCACATGTCAATAAAACCTTTGAGATGCTTATAGGAGTAAGCATGCAATTGGTAATTTGAAAGTTGCCCGCCCGAATCCTGGGCGGACTATTGCACTCGCATAGCCTTCATTTGGAAACACCCGGTGTGCTGCTCTTAGAGGAAGTGGGGGTGGGTTTGGAATGTTGTCATGAGGCGAACGGCCTTTTCTTTGTACTTGAGGTTCAAGAAGAACCTCATCCACTTCATTTTCATCTACCTCCTCCTCTTGAGGAATATGTCTGAGGGCTTCGTTAAGAGCCATTTGGTACCTAAAAGCAATTGACACACAAAACTTAGAAAAATGGAAGGAAAGAAAAACAAAACACACAACTACTTAGATATATAGGTAAGACCGTCTAACTCCCCGAAAACGGCGCCAAAAATTGATCGGGTCCAAGCCTGCACTACTGTTGAGTAACGAGGATGGTCGATGCAGTTTTACCCTACTAGGACGGGACAGAATCCACAGGGAGTTAATTTGTTTGGAATTAGATTTATATCTAAGTCTAGATGCGGGTTTTGCTCTTAATTAAACTACCATACATTTGGGTTTTGATTCTACTTCTAACTCTATTCTATTGTATGCAATAATTGAAGCTAAATACAATATTTTTGTTGTTGATTTTCAAGTGCTTAAAGAGACTTGGGTAGTGACTTATACCTAGGTGGATATCTAACATGAAGCAAGAATCTAGGGCAGGCTTGATTAATTGGGGTTGTAATATAGTTATCACACCCGGGTACTCACTCTATACCTCTCGGCAGTTTGAGTGATTTTTTTCAATTTGGCTTTATCAAGTCCAAATGGATCTTCATGCAATTCAAGTGATATTAGCTCAAGTCAGGTATTACTATCTCTAGGTTTAACCCTTTAATTGGGGCTATCAATTTCTTGAGTTCACCCCAATTCCTTGTTAGCCTAGTTTTCCTAGACTTAGTCCCTCTTTCTCAAGTAGAGACCAAGTCATAAAGGCATGAATCAGTGTTTGCAACTACTAATTCTATAGTTCTAGCATGAACTAGGCTAAATATCACCTAACTCATACATATTCAATACCCATTAAATACCCACACTAGGGTTGGGTCACAACCCTAGCTGTGCCTTCAACATTTCATAAAAATCCTTGGGTTTTTGGAAGAGTTAATTATTTAATGTTTTGTTTTTGTATACGACTAAAATCGAATATGTCTGGTTTTGTGGTCTAGAGGGACTGCCTCGAGATTAGGCTCATAATGAAGCGAGCTCGAGCTCGAAGACACGAAGACCAAAGGGTCGAGACCGGCATGACTAACATCAAGCAATGGAATAGCGAGATATCTGTAATCGACCATAGATCTCGGCGGGAATCTCGGGAGTGACGGAACCACCAACGGTTATTGATACCAATCATGAATTTTATTTCCGAAACTAGAGTTATACCTTATTTAGGATTCCTCTACTATATAAAGAGGAACCCTGTTCATTTGTAAAG